>SSSI01007565.1:0-68997 GCA_004796505.1 Oryzaephilus surinamensis | reverse complement strand
ATGTAATGAATTTGAAACGTGCTAGTCATGGTTATACTTTGTGAAGGTTACATTTTACACCATCTAAATAATACTTGCTCAGTCATTCTGTATATTATGTGTTTTGTTTAGATTAAAATTTTATAAACTTTTATACAATATACAATTATTTATTTTTAAATTTTTATTTATTTTATTTATTATTTGTACAATTTTCGACGATTTAATAGTAATAAATATGTATAATTTATTAATATTTGACAAATAAATTGTAATGTACGTGTTCGTACATACATTGTATACTGATGAATACCATTTAAAGTTTAAAGTACCTAATATATCCCTATGTAGTTCTTGAAATACACAAAATCATTTATTAACAGGGGTTTCCACATTGATCTAGAATGATTTTACAAATTTTTATAAAAAATCACGATCTTGTACCTATTTATCATGTACGTATACATACATAAATAAATGTTGATAAAAATTCTTGATTAATTTGTCATAAAAATAGAATAGGTTTGATGAGGCAAATTCTACCGATTTTTAATTAAGGCTTATAAAATTAAACTAGAAAACATCCTTGAATGTTTTTTTAGTTTTATTATCAAATTAACTAATACTTGCTAATACGTACAACATTTAAAAATGTATGATAGGTCAAAAACATAAAAGAAATACTTATTGTCATTTATTTATTTTAGATTGTCTTTTGAAGATTGATTGTAAATTTTTCTTTTTGTACAAAAATGTTTATTTATTCGCTTTATATACCTAAATATGTATTTATGCAATTTACTGACCTGCACTAACATTCCATTTTTCTGAAAGTCATCCCAAACTGTGACAAAAACAAATTAATATAAAAAATAAGCTATTCATTTCTGATTATTGTTTAGTTGATAACAGACTTAAAAAAGAAAAATGAAGATTAATAATTTTAAGTAAGTTGAAAATACAAAGAAAAAAGAATTATTATTTAGAATAATCATTCGGTTGAATACATAATACATTATATGTATTTCTAGAGATTTATTATATTGTTTATTATAATTATAAAATGTCCTTGTCGTCAAATCATGTATAAAATAAAAATTTTATAATCATTATTTTCTTTTGAAGTGAAATTATGAATACCGAAGACTGTTGTTACAATAATTATTCCCCAAAAAATGAACAAAGAACACATGGTTGTTCAGAATCAGATTCAGCTGAAATGTGTTTCATGATGTTGGATTATTTAAAAGAAGCAATGAAGGTAAGTACATACGAGTATATTAAAAACTATTTATATATTTTTAGAAAATAAATTTCTAAAAATTCTTTTTAAGGCAATGGATATGATGAGAAGTCATCAAATGTTAACTGATGTTATATTGGAAGTTGGTAGTGAATTATTTTATGCACATCGTGTAGTTTTAGCGGCGGCTAGTCCATATTTTAAAGCAATGTTCACTGGTGGCCTTAGAGAAAGTGAAATGAATCGTGTTAAATTGCAAGGTATATCACCAACAGCTGTTGGAAAATTAATATTTTTTATGTATACTGGTCGGATACGAGTTACGGAAAATACTGTTTGTCAATTATTGCCAGCGGCCACAATGTTTCAAGTAAGTTAAAATAAATCAGTTAAACTATAATTATAAATAATGATGTTAATTTATTTTTTATGATTTTATTTAGGTAACGAATGTGATACAAGCGTGTTGTGATTTTTTAGAAAGACAATTAGATCCAAGCAATGCAATCGGAATATGTAATTTTGCTGAACAATATGGATGTATTGATTTATGTAGAAATGCTAATCGATACATTGAACAACATTTCACACAAGTATAAAGAATTAGAATTACATTCATATAGTAGAGTTTCGATATATCTTTGATGCTACGTCACAAATTGTAATTGTACGAACTAATCCAATATTTTTGAGTCAAAAAAGAAACTATGTACATTAATTAATACGAATGTTTGTAGAAATTCATAAAAATGACGAATTATGCGCGAAATTCGTATTTTCCTAATAGTGCTTTAAATGTTCGGAAATATAAAAAGTAGTGCTTAATGTTTAGTGCTTTCGTATGATTAACACGAACTAAATATTTTTCATCTCTATTTAATACTCTCTATAATATTAATGCGATAATGCAGAATAATAACGTATGTATTTGATATGTTTTACTATTTGAGATGTAGCATTAAAGATATAGCGAAAGAAGTGTATATGCTAAGTAAATATTAAATTGGGTGTTAATGATTTATTATTTTTTCTAGATTAGTCAAGAAGATGAATTTCTACAATTAAGTATTCAACAATTAATTAGTTTAATAAAAAAAGATGAATTATGTGTACAAGATGAAAAAGAAGTTTATAATGCAGTATTGAAATGGGTACGTTACGATGAAGATAATCGTCATAGAAAAATGGAATCAATATTAAGTGCTGTACGTTGTCAGTTTTTACCACCGAAATTTCTAAATGATCAAATGACAAATTGTGAAGTTATTAAAAAAACACCAGCATGTAAAGAATATTTGGCACGTATATTTAAAGATTTAACATTACATATAAGGCCAGTAGTGAAAGAAAGAAGTCCAAATATACCGCGTGTTATTTATATAGCTGGTGGTTATTATAAACAATCATTAGATGTATTAGAAGGTTATAATGTTGATGATAAAACATGGTATAAATTGGCACGTTTAACAATTCCAAGATCTGGTTTAGGAGGTGCCTTTTTAAATGTATGTTTTCAATGAGATTCGTATATTCGTCGTATATATTATTTATTCTTATATTATTGTATAATATGTAGGGTACATTTTATGCTGTTGGTGGTCGAAATAATACACCAGGTAATAGTTATGATTCCGATTGGGTTGATAGATATAATCCTTTAAAAGATCAATGGCGTCCTTGTAATCCAATGTCTGTACCAAGAAATAGAGTTGGTGTAGCTGTAATGGATGGTTTATTATATGCTGTTGGTGGTAGTGAAGGATTTAAGTATCATCGAAGCGTCGAATGGTAAATAATTAAATTTATTGTTATTATTACTAACACACAAACTTTCGTTTATCGTAATATAACTTCTTTTTTTAAGATTTATCATATGATCATTGGTTGTAATTACCTATAGTAGTTTCGCTATATCTTTAATTCTACGTCACAAATTGTAATTGTACGAATTAATCCAATTGTGAGTCAAAAAAGAAACTATGTTCATTAATTAATACGAATTTCTCAAGTTTTACTTGAATGTAAAAGATATGCAAGAGACTGCGCTAGTCAAATGTTTGTAGAAATTCATAAAAATGACGAATTGTGCGCGAAATACGTAAAATATATTCCTAATAGTGCTTTAAATGATTGTGAAATATAAAAAGTAGTGCTTAACTACATTCGTATGATTAACACAAACTAAATATTTTCCATCTCTATTTAATACTCCCTATAATATTAATGCGAAAATGCAGAATAATAACATAGGTATTTGATATGTTCTACTATTTGTGATGTAGCATCAAAGATAAAACGAAAGGAGTGTATATACATATGTATGTTTTTATTATTTTTACAGTTACGATCCTGAAGTTGATCGTTGGACAATGGTGAAACCGATGCATTATCGACGTTTGGCCGTTGGTGTTGCAGTTGTGAATCGTTTATTGTATGCTATTGGTGGTTTTGATGGTGATCAACGACATAAAAGTGCAGAATGTTATCATCCGGAAAATGATGCATGGACATTAATAAAACCAATGAATACAACACGTAGTGGAGCTGGTGTAGCAGCTATAAATCAATTTATTTACGTTGTGGGCGGTTATGATGGTAGCCGACAATTGAATACTGTTGAAAGATATGATACAGAAAAAGATGATTGGGAATTTGTAAGCAGTATGAAAATACCTAGAAGTGCACTTAGTGTTACAGTACTTGATTGTAAAATTTATGCAATGGGTTTGTTGAATTTTAATTATCATACTCATTAAACGGTGTGTTAATTATTATTATGTATTTTAAAGGTGGTTTTGATGGACAAAATTTCTTATCGGATGTAGAAATTTACGATCCAACAATTGATGTTTGGCAAGATGGTGAACCATTAACTTCTGGCCGTTCTGGACATGCTAGTGCCGTTTGTTATCAACCACCATGTTCACAAACTTGTCAAATCTTATCAAATCTAAGTGGCAATCCATGTTCGTCCAAAAAACAATAACATTTAAGACTTAAGGAAAAACTAGTAATAATTATAATAATTTGAACTTGTTAAACAAGTTTACAATGCCTATAAAGATTTCTTTATTATACATTCATGTTGAATGTGAATATCTTTGTATAGTATATGTATATAAATTATTATATATATATCTGAATATTATATGTGATAAAAAAATATTGTAATTGTATGAATGTTTTTTTTTTTGAATTTATTTATTTGTACCTAATTGGATTTATTAATAACTGTGTAAAGTATATTTGTGTAATTTTTAATTTTGTTTAAATGATTATTTGGATCTTTTACAGTATTTATTTATATAATTGCATAAATAAAACATTCCCAGCAACTTATTATGAATATATTTGTTTCGTTTGTCTCTTATTTACACCGTGTTCAACATTTTAGATCAATTTCCCGTTATATGGTTTACTGAGTAATTTCAAACAGACCGGAAAAAATCCAGATAAATAGAAATACGAGTAAATATGTATAAACAAATTATACAAATAAATCGATCGTATTTTTCTGATAACTCGAGTTAAGGAAGTTCCACTATATTATTTTAATATAATTTTAAAAGAAAATTTCCTAAATCAAATCCAAAATAGACTTGAATCTGTATTGTTGGTTGCAGGATTCAAAAATTTACTTTCATGACAGTTTTTAAACACGTGCGAAGAATTTTGTGTTTAAAAGTGTAAAAATGGGTAAATTTCGAAGTAAATTAAAAGGCCAGACAAAGGGTAAACGATGGCCGAAAGGCCAAAGTTCCAGTTCAAATCCTGAAACGCGTAAATACAGAGATCAAGCAAAATCAAAGTTTTTTACACCGAATATAGGTTAGTTTTCTAACAAATTCATATATATTGTACATTTTTTCTTAAATATTAATTTTTTAGGTAACAGTAATTTAACATCAGAAGCACTATTACGTCATAATGCATTGCAATCTTATGTACCATCTACTGGAAAGGAAGAATCAACAGAAATGGAATCGGAAATTGACGATTCAAGTACCTTTTCTTCATATAAAACAATGCAATCTTTCGCCTCTGAATGGAGTGAATGTAGTAATATGTCGTATAGTAGATTTCTTAAAGTATTTCGTTCTGATTCCGCATTACATAAAGAAATGTTAGCTATTCTGGCAGCAATTACAGAAATTATAAAAGAACAAGGTGGCACAGAATCACCAACGGAATATTATTGCAGTTTGCTGACTACCTTGGAACAAATTTATAATACAGAAGTGCGAAACGAGGACCAGTTGACTGCTGTATTATCTTTACTCAATATGGGCATTAAAACAGTCCCAGAAGGAGTTTTACGGACTAGTTTTTCTGATGTTACAAAAAAAATGCTGCACATTCTGAATGATTATGTCAATTCTGACAATAATACAATTATTAAGTCGATTTTTGGTATATTAGCTGCTTTATTACGTGCACAAGAACCGGCTATATGGAATGATAGTTCAACTAATCAAATATTCCAATGTTTATTGAATCCATTCGCTATTCATACGAAACCAAAATGGAGAAAAGCATCTCAACAAGCTATTGTTAGTGTAATTAAAGCAGATTATTTTGAACAAACATCAAATAATGCAGCCGCAGATCAAGTTGCAATATTTTGTGAACAAACACTAGAAACGTGTATGGGTGGAAGTAATGGAAATGTTCTTGTGTCTTCAGTACAAGCGGGACAAACGACAATTTTACATACATTAGGATTAATGAGGGAGACAATTTGTCATTATTCAAAAACACACATTAAAGTAAGAAAAACAAAAAAAAAAATATTTAAATAATATTAATTGTTTATTTTATAGAGAAGTGGTGAAATTATTTTACGTTTAATGGCATTAAACTATCCTTTAGTAACAAGTTGTGGTTTACAAGTACTTCATTCATTATTTTCTGCACAAAAGGCTACAGTTACAGCAAAATTAAATGTACAACTTATTTCTGCTCTTTATGAATACCAACCTAGTGTTGCTGATGTACAACCGACTCTTGCTTGGCTCGCTGTAATGCAACAAGCCCATATTCATCTGTCCGATGTTGATATGGCATTATCAGTAACAATTTTACCGAAAATTGTTACAACTGTTACACAATTGTGGCTGTCAGAAAAAGTGGAAGTAGTAACTGGTGCTACACACGCATTGGAACTCCTTTTGCGTGATGCTATAAGTCCGATTTGTTCAAATGACGAATTAGTTGCACAAAATAAAACTAAATTAGAGAAATGTTTTAATGCTATTCAATTAGGACTTGGTTATCAATATAATACAGTTTGGCATCAAGTTTTACATGTAATTGGGGTAATGTTTGAAGTAGCTGGTAGAACATGCAGTGATTTATTGTTGGCTACATTGAAATGTTTAGCAGAACTAAGAGATTCATACAAGTTTAGTTATAATAACGAATTAGAACATGCAGTTGGAGCGGCTGTACGTACAATGGGCCCGGAAATAGTCTTGAATGTGATACCATTGAAGGTAAATATCATTTTTTTTATAATAATACATGGTTTACAGATTTCCATTCCAATTTATTGTTATAGAAAGAAAATGGTGACTTAAATATTGACCGCTCGTGGCTTTTACCAGTTTTAAAAGAAAACATTAAACAATCAACAATAAACTATTTTGTAAATGGAATTTTACCATTAGCATTGTTTTGCCAACGTAAATCTGCCCAACAAGCTCAAGAAAATGATGGTATTGGTTCACACAGTTCGGAATTATTTTATTTGCAATTGTGGAATTTGCTGCCCTGCTTTTGTACTAGTCCAACTGATATAAAAGATAATTTTAAAACGATTGCAAAAGTTTTGGGTATGGCAATAACAGATAAAAAAGAACTACGTTTAGCAGTAATGGCATCATTGCGTAAATTAATTTCGTATGCAAAAGATGATGAAAATAATAAAGAAGACTTAAATGAATTGTCACGTTTCGATAAGAATTATTTGCCAATTTTGTTTAATTTGTATACGACAAAGCCATTAGGAAGTGATGAAGAAGGACAACGATTAGCAGCATTAGATACGATTAAATTGTTTCTATCTATTGCTAAGCCAGAATTACATCAACAATTATTTTCGCATGCTATCGAACGATTAAACAGTTCATCGGAAGATCCAGAAGATTCATTTATAAAGGAGAGTATATTAGATTTAATACGTGCTTTAGTATCGTATCAAAATGCAGCAAATGTTAAATTGTTATATGATCAATGTATTAAATCATTACCGGATATTAAGAATAATAAAGAACAGAAAAAAGCTTATAGATTGTTGGAAGAAATTTGCAGTAGTAGTTCGGAAGGTTGTTTGGAATTTCTAAAGAATAATCGTAAAGAAGTACAAAAATTGTTGATGAAGTCATTAAATACCGCTGCTGTATCAAGCAAAGGTGCAAGATTAAGATGTTTAAATTATTTAGTAAAAGCCCAACCACATTTGGATCACGATAGTAGATTAATACGAAGTATAATACCGGAAGCGATGCTTTGTTGTAAAGACATTAATGTAAAATGTCGAAGTATTGCATATGAAGTATTAAATACAATTGGAGAAACCTTAATGAAACACAATCAAATGCAACAATTTGTTGAATTGTTATTAGCTGGATTTACAGGCACTCCACAATTAATTAGTTGCACTATTTTAGGCCTAGCATCGGTTCTACATAATTTTTCTGGTAAGTAAATATTTTACTCAATTTTTTCAATTTGATGAACTTTCGATTATAGGCGCATTGGGACAAGAAAATATTCGTCTAATATTAGAAAATATTGCAACATTAACAAGAGCATCAACGCGAGAAATTGTTGGTTCTTGCTTGAGTTTCTTAAAAGTATATTGTACAACTTTACCTAGTCCCGTGGTTGCTTCATCTTTACCAATAATTGTAATTTAGATAAACTATTATTTTGAAAAAAAAAATTATGAATTTGTTTCTGTGTTTAAGATACAAGCCTTAACAACAATGACGGAAGATTGTAAACGTCATTTTCGTTTAAAGACACGCGATATTCTCGATAGATTGGTAAGAAAATATGGTTGTGAATTGATTACACCCCATATACCAGCCAATGATACAGTAATGTATAAAAGATTAAGAAATTTAAGAAAATTGAATACGAGAAAGAAGAAACGCCGTGAAGAGATGAAAGAAAATCAAAATGATGATGAAGATTTTGCTGTTAAAACGAAACCAAAAAGGTGCCACAGATAATTTTTAATTTATATTAATAATGTTTATTAAATTGGTTTGTTTTTTCGTAGTGTTGAAGAAATTTTGGCTGACAGTGACAGTGATGAAATCGGAAATGAAATGGAAATTGATGAACCAAAATATAAAAATAAAACAAAAACATGGATTGAAGAGAATGAAGACACAATCGTTGATTTCACTGATCCAAATGTTAGTAGTAAAATAACAGCAACAAGACCAGGACAAAATATACAACAAATAAATGTGAAAAAAGAAAAAGATCGTGGTTTTAAAACAGCTGCTGATGGACGTTTAATTATAACAGATAATGATTCATCAGACAGTGACAATAATGATAAGAAAAAAAATCAACTTTTTAATACAAATGATTCAGATTCAGATAATGATGATGCAAGTATTGCAGAAACACTTTTATTAACAGATAGGAAACGAAAACGCAGTACAAGTAGTAGTATTAAAAGTGGTTTTAGTTCCTCAAGTACTCAACCGCCTGTGAAATATAAAACAGGAGGTGTTGGAATCCATAGGTTGATTTATTAATGTTTTAAATGTCCTTTATTTTTCAATAATTAATTGTTTTATTTAGATCGACAACACCTGGTACTGAATTCAAATCGAAAAAAGCTGCTGGTGATGTAAAACGAAAAGGAAAACACGATCCATACGCATATTTACCATTACAAAGAAGTGCGTTGAATAGAAGAAAGAAATCTAAGCTGGGTACACAGTTTAAAACAATTATAAAAGCAGCAAAAAGTGGAGCACTAAAAGGGGCAAAAGCGAAAAAGAAAAAATAATTCAAAGTAAGTTTAATTAATAAAGTGTGTTTATATAATAATCTAAAGCTCTAATATTAAAAACTAATACAAATACTTTTGTTTTTTTTTGGTTTGGAATATTTTTATTCCAAATATTTATATTTATTAATATAATATACTAGAAAAAAAATCATAAACAAAAAAAATAATTGTATATATATTTATATAATTATATAAAAAAAAATCTCACTTTATACAAATTAATTAAATAGAAATTTAAAAACCATTGCCGATATTATTATTCTAAAAGATCTATTATATTAATTTTGGTTTGTATAATAGCTCTCTACAAAAGCAACAATATTATTGAACAGACTAGTTTTGTGACAGTAATTGAAAATGAAAAAAATAATAGTTATTTTAGGGTGAAGAAGTATATTCAATTAAAACTGTAATGGTCCTTGAACCATTATTTTTTATTCAATGTAAGAACAAACATACTGTACTCGTATGTGGAATACAGTACATTTTTTTTTCTAAATACTTGAAGAATTAATGTTCAATACACAGCCATTTATACTTCAATTTTTCCAAAGTTTTTCAAAATTAATGAGCGGAATATTTTTCTTTATCATGGCATCTATCACAGGTTAACGAAATTCTAAACAGTTTAAAACAATAATTCCTTCAAGTGTATTTTTAAAAAGGAAATATGATTACTTTGACAATTAAATTTAATAGGTTTATACAATACAGTTAACTGTGTGAAGTTGTTTATAATTTTCTTAACGCATACCAGACTTTGAATGTGCAATTAACCATTGTAGAGTAATATCGATGTTGTCTTTTTCTTTACACGATATTGAATAGCAGCATATTTCACGATCTTGAATAGCAGAGAGATTCCTAAACACAAATTTATAAATTAATGCAAAATTTTATCGTTTGTATATTCAATAGTAAAATATTTTTACATTCTTTCGATAAGGCCATTTTCGTCTAATGCTTGTGGTTTGTCTCGTTTATTGCCCAATACTAAAACGGGAATTCCAGCAAGTTGTGGCTTATCCAATAAATTGTGTAATTCGTTTCGGGATGCTTCTATTTTGTCTGGGTCAGCTGCATCCACCATATAACTAGAAAGGTCGTTATTTTTTTTAATCGAAATAATTGATTAAATTATAATTTCGTACACAATAGCATTAACGCCACGACAATAACGTTCCCACATGGATCTAAATCTTGGTTGTCCACCAATATCCCAAACTTTAATCGTTACATTGCCTTTTGTTATTTTTCTCATATTGAAACCAACGGTTGGTATCATGTCTTCACTAAATTGACCCGACTGGAAATATTTGTTGTTTATGTACGTGTACAAAAAGATTTGCTTATTTAACTTACAGCAATTACATTAACAAATGTTGTTTTTCCTGAAAATTGTAAACCAACAAGAGTTAATTCCATTTCTTCTTTCCAAAATAAGCTACGAAACCAGTCTAGAAGTCTATTCATTAAAGCTAACATTTTTGTTGGTTTGTTATCTTAAATATTATTAATAAATTAATTGTTGTTATAAAAAGAGAGTAATTATTTTTTTGACCCAACCCGATTGATAACCCGATATGTCAAAAGATTTAATTTTGACAGTGACTCCCTGACATCAGTGACAAAAAGAAAACTTTAATTACAGTTTTCTGTGACAATTGACAATTGTTTATTTCGCATTATTTTAAAGAGGTAGCGTAAGTTGTAAGTGCTATTTGGTGCTATTTTTTCCCTAATTTGAAATTTATGTTAAATTTGAGTGTTGAATTAAAATTAATAATTTATTAATGAATAATTAATTCACCAACATTAATTAGGGCAATAAAAGAGTATCTCAACAATTCACATCACCAAATTTGATTTTTTAATTTTTAACTATTAACTTATATTCTATAAATAAAGATAGAAATACATAATTATGTACATACATTTTATTGTTATTTAAAGTTTTAATATTATATAATTAATAATTGTATATACAATATACAGTCTCTTAATACTTTTATAATAAATTAAAAAAATTAATAAGTGGCAACTTCTTATACATGGCTGTGTTAACAGCAATTTAAATTAGCGCCAAAAACATCAATTTTTGTACATAACCTTAAATATTATTATTTGTTTTTTTTTCTTCTATAAAAATATAATTGTGTTTTTAAATACATTTTGTTAATCTAATGTAAGTTATTACGTTTGTACAGCCTATTATCAATATATTTGATTTGAATGTCTTTTAAAAGATCCCAAAAGACAAGACATAAAGCACCATGCGGTGCCAAACGCATATAATTCGCCCCAATTCCTTTATAAAAGCCGTATATGCCTTCAGATCGACCAGTTTTAATGAAACAGTCAATAATTCCATTGTATAACAAGCCTCTACCTTGAGAATCAACACCTATGGTGAAGAGTAAGTTAATAAAAAAAAAATGGAAAATGTTATACGAATTTACCCTGATTGTATAGTCGTGTTGAAACCAAATCAAATGGAGTCATCATTACTGTTTGAAATATACCACCTACAACACTAGCTACTAAGGATGAAAGTGTAGGTGAGTTTCTAAAAAATTCATGATCTCTAAGAAAATCTTTAGTTACGGCGAATGTTGTAAGTTGGGCAGAAGATCCCACAATGGCTCTAACCATGGTACCACTAACACCACGCCACAATCCAAATATCTGTATATGTATGTATAAATCAACATGTAAGAAAATACATAATAGATAATTTTATTGCTTACGCCATGATGTATATAAATATTTCTTAAAGCTTGAAAAGCACCAGTATGATCATGTTGATGTCCAACAGCAATTTCTTTTGCCGCTTGTGCTTGTAATTGTGTTTTAATGAGGAACAATGGACTGCCTAGAAATGCACCAGCAGCACCAGAAAATGCACTACCCAAAGCACTTTTATACATAATAGTTCTGCCTTCATTGTCCGTTAAAAAACCACGTTTATTTAACCATTGATATGTACCTAATCTAACACTATTTCTGACTGAATGCATTATTAATGCAGCACTAAGTCCTTTTTGTAAGCCACGCAAACCTTCATTTTTAGCAACAACATATCCAGCATGAAATACATTTTTATAATAAACTGCATGCGCCCCTTTGGCTCGTAATTCTCCTTGTAATTGCATACGAGTTTTCAATACATCAAATGGATTACTGAATAATGATGCACCACTGGCTGCTAAACCCCCAATTACAAAATCCATTTTATTCTTATTATCCGTAATTATCAATTTAATTTAATTAATTCGTTTGATTCGTATGATACATTCTGAAATAATTAATTTTAGAAAAAAAATAAGCATATGAATTAAGTTTACTTGTTAATTTTTTTTTTTGGAAAATGAAATTAATGAGATGATTCAGTTATTTTCCTTTTTTGTTCTTAAATAAACAAAAACACAATAAACTTCATGTAAAGTATAACAAGTAAAATACATTATCTAAAATAATCGATATACTCGTATGTGTATAAATTGTTTATATAGTGGTTTAATTCAAAAATAATATGATTTTATATAAAAATTTTCACGTAAATAGAGGAAAATAAGGTTAAGTTAAAATGAAATGATGAATTACCTTTTATTTTTAATCCTATACACAAAATTTTATGTTACGTAAAAATGCACGTGATTATTTTTAAACTTTTGTGCTAATAGACTGGTGTATCTGTACGAGATACGTTTTATTCAAAAGTTTTCGCGTGTGTACTTTGATATAGGCAGGAATTGCGAATGTTGCGTGATTTTATATGAATTATCATTTTTTTATTAAATTACATATATTTAAGGAAAGATTTACTAATTACGTAATTACAGGATCAAATTTGGTTTTGCACCTAATCCACTTCGTCATTATTTTAATAGGAATTAGACATATGTATTTTCTTAAATAAAATCTATATGAAAATAAATTAAATATTATTTTAAATCCATTATTTATTAAAAAATTTATTTTATGAATAATTATTAAAATGTTGACTATTTTTTTTTGATTTTGAACTTAGAACCTTATGGAAATAATAAGTGCGATTTCGAAAAATTGGGTATTGGGTAATTCCAAAAATACGAGTATTAATTATTATAAGCAGTATGATAGCGATAATAAGTATGTACTATACATATACATGTAACTATGTATACATATAAGCATATAACTATGTACATACACATTACTTACTATTTAATCTAAATCGTGATTTTTTTGTAATGAATTGAAACATTAATAAAAATTTAATTTATTTAATAAATTTTATTTATTTGTAGGTATATAATACCGTTCCTAATCCTGTGCTTTAGAATTAAGTTGCATACTAATATGATTCAAGTTTAAGTAAGACGACGTTTTATCTTAATTTTTTGAAAAAACGTATTTTAACATGCCTGTTTCACGTGAAAATACTTATGTTGAATTTTGCGGTTTCCGAACAAATATTTAATTATTTTTTAATGACTTATAGATAGAAAAGTCTATAATATTTTGTATATGTATACCTACATTAAATTTTGTAATGCTGTAAGTAAAAAATATAAGAAAAAACTTTCCATAATGGAAATTGTAACAACTTTTGGGGGGATAAATAATACATATTATTTTATCGGGATAGGATTAGAATTATTAATTAAAAATAATTAGTTATTAAAATAAATATTACTTTATTCCAGTAAAAAAATTATCACATTAATATATAAACTAATAAATTATATTCAATAATATAAATAATATATAAATTAGAAAAAGAACCTATTTAACATCACAATTGTAAAACATTGACAATAATTATTGAATTATTAGTGCCTTTTTTTGTATCACCCTAACCAGAAAGCGATTTTTTTTGAACCCATTTTAACAACAAGCGCACTACTACATAAATAACCATTGTCTAACAAAATGAGGCATTTTTAAAACAAAATACCTTGAAAATTTAGCTAATTTTTGTGTTTTTTGTTTAAATTTAATTTTAATTCCAGCAGAAATCATTTTCTTCTTGTGGTAATTGTGGTATTACAGCATTACTGTCGGTCATGGTGAAAAATTCCGGACTGCTGAGGAAACCAAATTTGTTTTGGTAGAAATTTTCGTTGCATACATTGTGGGAATCATAAATGCCCTTGAATTCTTCCCAGAATACCAAGCAGAGGACTGTGTGTGGTCCAAGTTTCAAATAAAGTGGTCCAAAACCTTGATAGAATGGTTTGAAACCATTTGCTTTGTATGTCTTCTTGACACAATCCAATAAGCCTTCATAGATACGATCTTTGGCTGATTTTGCGGTAACGGCTTGCTTATACATTTTGGTTAAAACCATATCAAATGGTGTCATTGTAAGAGATAGAACAATTCCAGCGGCATTACTTGCAAGGAATGTTGTAAGTAGTGGATTGCTCTTGAATGATTCAAATTTACTTAGACTCTCTTTGGCAACAGCAAAGGTAGTAAGTTGAGATGTGCTGATGAAGGCGCGTGGCAATGATGCTGTAGCACCACGGAAGAAGCCACGAATACCATTTTCTCTATATATTCTTCTGGCTGTTTCACCGTATGTTTCTTTTCCTTCATGCTTCATTTTCAATAGATAGAATGGACTGGATAAATATTGGCCCAATATTCCACCAACACCACTCATGAATATGCTTTTTGGGATGGCAACTTGACCATTAGCGTTCTTAGTAAAACCTCTATTGGCTGCAAATTGGTATGTACCTGTAATTATAGAAAATCAGATTATTAGTTTTATTGTTAAATTGTTTCAATGTTTCAATGATCATTTACCTAATTTCATTCCATAACTGACTAAATGGTAACCCAGAGCAGGACTGAGGCCTTTTTGTAATGATTTAATGCCATCCCTTCTGGCCACTTTGAAGCCAGCGTGTAACATGTTCTTGTATTTGTATTGGGTCTTCTTGTTTAATTCCATATGGTGTTTTACAACATCCAAAGGATTGGTGAAGATACCGGCACTGGTTGCGGCTGCAGCTCCAATAACGAATTCCATTTTATCACAATTATTTAACTTAACTTAACTTGTTAATTTATTATTTATTATATTAGAAGATTTGATGTTCTTCTATGTTCAACTGTCTTGTTGAATGTGTTGAATTATAATTTCAATTCCCAGTATATATATACAATTTTTGTCATTAATAAAATGTGTGTATACAAATAATTATGTTGTGATTGGGATAATTTTTGCGAGTGGGAGAATGTGTGATTTTTTTTTTGTTAGTCTGTTTTAAGATGATGCGAAATTATCGGCGCGAATGAGTGTGATATGGAAAATTTGAATATTTCATGCGGTCGCATGGGAAATGATCGTGTACACTTCTTTTTTTTATTGATATCATTTTTTTATATTTCTTTAGTAATTATTTTAATTAATTGTAATATGCATAAGAAAAAAATATGGAATTTTCTTAAATATGAAAAGTCACATTTATTGTACTGATGCTTTATACGGTTTGTTGTATAGGAAAATTCTATGCAATTATAATGATATCAATTAATTAAATTAATAATATTATTGACAGCTTTTGCATTTTGTTTTTTCTATTATACCAATTAATAATAGGTTGAAAAAGGTCAATTTTTCTATAATATTTAAGAATACGGAAAAGTTTATATGTAATATAAAATTTTAATGGCCGAATTTTATTTGTGTAACTAAAAATGACAGTTAAAATTTAATACTGGTTATTAGTTGCTGAACTGGTTATATCCAATATTTTTAGCATTTCATAAAGTATTTTTGGTTGTTTGAAATAGTGCCAATAGGTACATTTCGTTTAGGATTTTCCTTTTGGACTTTGTACGACATTTCCTTATGGACGAATAACGTTTTCTTTCATTTGTTAGTTTTTCACAATTTTTTTTTGTATGTTAGAAGATAGAAATATAATTTGAAACACGCTTTAAATTAGTGACACATCATGACTTCTTTTCGTCCCCTAATCATCTAATTCCGATTGGTTTTTTTAAATATACTTAATACACATGCATATCTGAAAAATGTTAACGTGTACATTTTCACACGTGGAAAACCGTTGCTGTTCATTTAGTTAAGTCGTGATAATTTTCTTAAATTTTTCCAATTGGCTTCGTATAATTATAGTAAATTTTAAATGGGATTTCTTTTTTTATTTACTTATGACTTATGTATTAAAATCAATTATTCTATTGTTTTATAATTATTAGTTACATGATTTTTTTAAATAAATTTCAAGATAACACAATAATAGACTTTTGGATATTTCCTCTTTTTTTTATGCTTTTGTAATCGCAAATAAATAAAAATATGTATGATGTGTCAATTGTTAATAAAAAATTCCTGGAAAATTTATGAAAAACGTTTACATAATCCATTTAATTGCAGTAAAATAAATAAAAATGTATAAGGAGTTAACCGCAAACCATTTATTTTTGTCTGTATATTCACCTTTATATAATAATCTTTTTATTTTTTGAAAAATGCATTTTTATAATATTAATTAATAACATTCGATTCAGTTTCCGGGTCTAATATTCGGTAATATCATAATTGGTCGGTGTAGGAATTTTATGAAAAAGATAAGAACTTTCTCAAGCCAGACATATAAAAAATCATCTTATCATTTTGTTTGCACATTTTTTTACTAATAAAATGATAAATAATATAGCAGAAAGCTCTAAGGCATGTGTATATAGATAATATTAATAATGTCTTCATTAATTTCTTATCGAAAAAGTGTTGATATTTTACAAATATTAATGTGTGGGTGACATGTCTATGTTAAATGCTAATAACAATTTTTATCATTTTAATACTTATGATCATATTTTATTACTTTTACTAGAAATTTGAAAATTGCATCATTATGCCCTAATTAATTCTGCTGCTCTTAGGATTAAATGTTTTATTTTTTATAAAAACTATTCGTCGCAATTTTTTATACAAATTTTAGCTATAATCATCAGAACATTTAAGACTGAATTAAAAAAATAGACTAATCATCACTGAACTTGTCAACATGTACTTAGTGTACAAAAAAAAATGAACCGGATCACCCCTATAACCCCTAATACAGCAACATATATGTGTTATTAGTTAATTTTTTGTATAAAATAAACAATAATTGTGTTATAAACTTTCCTAATTAATTATAATAATCAGTGATTATAAAATAATCATGTGTGGGAGATCCAAACTGTCTCGCTAGTAAGGAAACTTATAAACATCAAAGTTCATAAAATGATTAAATATTGTTGATACAATTAATTATATTGTTTTGTTATTTAGATAACATGATGGAACATTTAAATTTGTTGCTTTAAAATGTACTTTGTACCACTTTTCTACTGGAAATGTATTAAATTTTTGTGATTCATTTTATTTAAATTTATTAATGTGTGTCTTTATCATTATCAAAAGAATTTTGTTACAAATGATAATATTTTGAATTTATTGGGTAATATGGATTGCACACCCACAGTTCACGATTTAATGTAATGTATAAAAATTGATAATAAATAATTATTCAACTTGTGTGTTGAATTTAAAATAAAATTAATATTATGTTAGGATAAGGAAATTAAAACTAGTTCATGGGAATATCTTTATGCATTATTATTATTATTATCAAAAATATATAATAATATACTTATAATATTGAATTTTTTTAATTATCATTTATAAATTTATTTTGTAATGCTTTCAATTCATCCCAAAATACTAAACATAGTACAGTGTGTGGCCCTAAACGTAAATATTGTGGTCCAACGCCTTTATAAAATGCAGATAATCCTTCTGTTTTGAATATTTTCGTTACGCAGTCCATATAACTTGTATACAATTTACCTTTTCCTCTATCATCGATAGCTTTTAATAATAATATGCATTAATATGTTTGTTTTTAATGTAAGAGTGTCTATATTTTGTAAACTTACGTTGATTATATAATCGTGTTAAAACAAGATCAAATGGTGTCATTGCAACACTAATAAATGCACCACCCACCATACTTCCCAAGAATGATGTTAATAATTTCTTGTCTTGGAAATATTCGTATTTATTTAAATATTGTTTGGCATAATCAAAGGATGTCAATTGGGATGTTGAACCGACAAAAGCTCGTGGTATTGATGCGCCAGCACCACGAAACAAACCTTTTATCTATAACATCATTTTAATTTTATTAGTTAATACTCGTATCCTTTTGTCCTTGCGAACAAATTTTATTCGTACTCCTTGTTGATTATATATAGATTTTAATGCTTTCCACAATCCATCGTGTTGATGTTGATGTCCAACAGCTATAGCTTGTGCAGCAGCTGATTGTAAATGAGTTTTTACTAGAAATAATGGACTAGATGCAAATTGGCCAATAACACCACCTATACCGCCAATTAAAACGCATTTATAAAACACTAAATCTCCTTGTTTGTTAGTTAAATAGCCTTTTGAATGGGCATATTGAAATGTACCTAAAAATGCGCGCATTTTTTTGAATTTCTCCAAAATAAATTATACTATAGGCAACCAGCATTATAGTGTTTGTTTACCTAATCGCATTCCATTCATTACCAATTGTACTAAAAGTGCAGGTGTTAGACCTTTTTGTAGTGCTAATATTCCATCATTTTTAGCAACAACATAACCAGCATGTAATACATTTCTGTAATAAATTGCGTGCTCTCCTTTTGCCCGTAATTCACCTTGTAGTTGCATTCGAGTTTTTAACACTTCTAAAGGATTTGTGAAAAATCCTGCACCAACAGCAGCTGTACCACCAATTAAAAAGTCCATTATTATCAGTAAATAACTGTGGTAAATTATATAATTAAGTTTTAGTATGAGTATTTCTTTGTGTAATTATTTTAACTTACATTACAATTTGCTAAGTATTACATAATAGTGAAACATATACAACGCATGTTATTTATTCATTTCAAACTTTTTAACAGTTTTTAAATGGACTATTTATCTTATCATTTGTTTAATTTGTCATTAACGATTTATAATAAGAATAATTATGTTATAACACTACTTTATTAAAACAATGATTGACGCTCATTGAGTAGTAAGTTAGTAACTCAATACTTTTTTGACCCAGAAATTGAAGACTGAAATTAAAATTATTTATATATTTTACATTTTTACATTAATATGTACATATATCAAAATTTATTGTAAAGGAAGATTCTTCTAAAGTTATTATTTTTAACTCATTGCAGGAAAGTTGTTTGTTACAGAAATACTAAATATTCATTAATATGTTAAATGGAACAATAAATTATAAGACCATAAGAACTAAATATTATTATTGCAGTTATTGGTAAAATAATTTGACTGACATCCACCTGTAAAATTAAAAGAAAAAACAATAATCACATTGCAATCTCTTAAGAACTTGCGAAACCTGTGTCTGTATTTTCGGTATTTTCAAGTATTTTGTAGAGTAGTATGAAATAGTAATCTATAATTTAAAGTCAATACTAAATATTTAGTTTTGACGAGTGCCGAATAGGTGACGGCACGCGGATAGTATTTTTTTGTTAGAAATGGTGCATACTGTCAAACTTGATCAAATATGTACTAAAATCAAAACAAAATAAAAAATATTTCATTATTTATTATATTATTATTAATTTAGAAACAATGGGCAATCAACTTGTTGGTATTGCACCATCACAAATATTCCCCGTTGATCGTTATTTAACAGATCATCCAGAATTTAAGTTTCATGCTAGGTAAATTGAATGTAACAAAGATGACAATTTTTTTATTGGATTCATTTTAGTTTAGGAAGTACACGTTTCTTAAAAGTAGCCCGTGCAGAGTCTCAAGAAGGCCCAATCGTTGTAAAGGTGTTTGCAATCCATGACCCCTCTTTACCATTAGCAAGTTATAAAGAACATCTAGAAGATGTACGTAAAAAATTGTCATCAGCTGTTAATTGCATTCCATACCAAAAAGTTATATTAACAGAGAAAGCTGGTCTTATAATGCGCGAATATGTTAAATACAGTTTGTATGATCGTATAAGTACACGTCCATTCTTAACAAATATTGAAAAACGTTGGATTACATTTCAAATACTATATGCATTACATCAATGCCATAAAGTTGGTGTTTGTCATGGTGATATCAAATTAGAAAATATCACAGTAACATCATGGAATTGGGTATTGTTGGTCGATTTTGCATCCTTCAAGCCAACATTTGTGCCTGTCGATAATCCAGCTGACTATTCATATTTTTTCGATACAAGTCGACGAAGAGTATGCTATATAGCTCCGGAACGATTTTATAAGAAGAAAACAGACAATAATACAGACAGTACACAACAAGCTTTAATTGCTGAACAAACATGTGAATCGGGTGATTTAACACCAGCAATGGATATATTTTCAGTTGGTTGTGCATTATTAGAATTATGGAATGAATTACATGTACCATTTGAATATTCACAATTATTATTATATTGTTGTGATAAATATTCACCAAAAAAACATTTAGATAAACTAGATGACCAATATCATCTCAGACAATTAATATCCAGTATGATTGAAATTGATCCACAAAAACGTTTATCGGCTGAAGATTATTTAGCACAAGAACGTGGACGTTTATTTCCTGAATATTTTTATACATTTTTACAATCTTATATGTTAATATTCTCTGCTAGCCCAATAATGACACCAGATGAGAAAATAATTCGTTTAAAAAGTGATATTGGTAACATTTTCAAATTTTTAGGACCAATTAATGATGAAAAAGAATCTAATAATGAGGGTGAATGTGAAGGACTTGTTATTATAACATCTTTAGTTACATCTTGTATACGTGGCTTGCATGATTGTTCATCAAAACTATATAGTTTGGAAATATTACTAGAATTGGCGTGTCATGCTAGTGATGAAACAATTTTGGATCGTATTCTACCATTTATTATGTATTTAGCACAAAATGATCCAACAAATCGTGTAAAAATATCAGCAATTAACACAATAACGAAATGTTTGAATTTAGTTAAAAGAATACCACGTTCAGATGCAAATATATTTCCTGAATATATTTTACCCGGATTAGCACCATTAGCTACAGATCCAAATACTTTGGTACGTGTTGCTTATGCTAAAAATATAGCAACATTAGCTGAAATTGCTTTAAGATATTTAGAACAAACGCAAAATGATTGGTATGAAATGAATAAACAAAAAGATTCACCAACATTCAATTACGAATTGGAATTACAAGCATTACATGATATGATACAACAAACTGTTAGTTCATTATTAACAGATACACATTCAATTGTTAAACAAACTTTAATGTGTAATGGTATAACGAAATTGTGTGTATTTTTTGGTAAATATAAAGCCAATGATGTTGTATTATCACATATTATAACATTTTTAAATGATAAAGAAGACAAAGAGTTACGTGGCACATTTTTCGATTGTATTATTGGTGTTGCGGCTTATATTGGTTGGCATTGTTCGGAAATATTGAAGCCATTATTAATACAAGGTTTAACAGATAGTTCGGAATTTGTAACGGCTAAATGTATAAATGCAATGTCTTCATTAACCGAATTAGGTTTATTGAATAAACCGGTATTATGCGAATTGGTATTGGAGAGTTGTTGCTTCTTGGTACATCCAAGCTTATGGATACGGCAAGCTGTTTGTGGTTTTATAGCAACAGCAAGTAAAACATTATCAATATTAGACGTTCAATGTAAAATTCTACCAAATATATCGTGTTATATGAAATATTCTTTAATACAAACTGATAAACCTGAATTGTTATTGGAATCATTAGTTATGCCGATTCCGCGTAAAATTTATGATTGTGTTGTATCTTGTATATATATCGATTCGTTATTGGATGTATTTAATCAACGTAAAGTGTTCCGTGAATGTATAAAGAATGGCATAAAACCAAATTCTGAATATAATAATGAAATTAGTCAAAATATTAAAATATTGTTAAAACGTTTAGAAGCAAATGGTATGACTGAAATTGAGGAAGAATTCTTTATAAAAATGGCACATCATTTGAAAAAAATTCATAAACACAAATTACATACAGATACAAATATCAATTTAAAACAAATTGATGGTAAAATTGAATTGTATTCCGGACAAAGTTACATAAAAAGTCACACATTCAATTTAGCCGAAACGCAAAAAGTTGATTTTATAACAAATAGAGGGTTACATCGTATAAATACATCAAATTCAATTGATACAAATATCAATTCGGATTGGAATTGTAGTACGGATTTATTGACAAGACAATCGGAAAGTACAAATTCAGGTGGACCATCTTCAAGATCGACTACAAGTCGTCCATCATCACCACCACCACCTGACGTCGTACATGGACAATTTATCAGTACAGATCCATCGTCCAATGTTAGCTTACAAGAACGTTCCTATGTTCAATGTAATAATTTTATTACTGAATTTGTTTCATTCATTTATTATATTTATGAATTTAGATCGTCGAGCAAGTTGTTCCATAGAATTGGCAAATTTGAAAAGCCGCCAACAAGAGCACTACATCGAAGCATTAAGAAGTAAAGAATATGCAGAACAAGCTGCATGGCAACCACCTTTACCGCCACCTGGATGGCATCTGCGTGGTCTTTTAGTAGCACATTTACATGAACATCGTGCAGCTATTAATAAATTGTGTACATTACCAGATTCTTCATTATTTGCTAGTTGTTCAGTAGATGGTACAATACGTTTATGGGATTGTTCGAAAATGGAAGGTAAAACAATTGCAAATCGTGCAAGACAACATTATAAAATGACGAATTCAACGAATATATTAAGCATGACCATTTGTGAAAATGGACAATCACTGGGTGCAGTTTGTCATGATGGAAGTATACATGTTCTTCGTGTGGACTCAGCAAGTAACAAGTACATAAATGAAATTATTATATTTTGATTATTATTCATTTTGTAACATGTTTATGTACTTAGAATGAATTTATTACATTCGAGACAATTAAATACTGAAGAAGATGGTTTTGCGGTTGATGTTCAATGTTTAGATTCTGGCAGTCAAAGTGTCTTAGTTTATGCTACATTATATGGTGGTTTAGTTGGTTGGGATCTAAGGGCACCAGGTACAGCATGGCGTTTAGAGAATGGTGTAAAACAAGGCTATATAACAACATTCTGTATTGATTCACATCAAAGTTGGTTAACATTAGGTACAAGTAACGGTTATCATACTGTTTGGGATTTACGTTTTCAGTTACCAATTACAACAATTGAACATTCATCTGGTAAGTATAAATTTAATAATAAATCGAAAAATGAAATTTAATATTCATACAAATTTTAATATTTATATTTATTCTAAGGTGGTGTCCGTATTCGAAAAGTTATAACACATCCAGTGGAAAATTCTTGGATAATTTCTAGTGTACATGGAAATAATGAGATTTCTATGTGGAATTTAGAAACTGGTTCTAGACAAAAAGTCTTATGGGGCAGTACAACACCCCCATTATCCAAATCTCAAGTACATACATACATATTTATTTTTATAATGCGCCGATTAATATTCGTTTTACATATTATATGTAATTCGTTTTCCAGGGGCCAATAAACAGCGTGTGTGCAATGTTGTCTGGATGTATAGATCGTTCTCCGTTTTTATTGTCTGGTGGAACAGATCAACGTATCCGTTTTTGGGACTTGGAAAGTCCATCTGAATCATATTTAGCAATACCAGCTGCCAGTGATATTCCCGGAACAAATTTAACGTACCGTCATCGTTTAATTGATGGTACTAGTGTTGTTTATGAAGAAGCAAATGGTCGTATCAATAATAAAGAAAAAGGTGAAGAAACCATGCGAACTGGTCCAGATCCACCACCAGCAGGACATCGTGATTGTATTTCAGATATTGTATTGTGTAAAGCGTCGCAATGTTTCCTAGTTTCGTCGTCTAGAGAGGGTGTTATTAAAGTGTGGAAATAAGAAAACATCGTTTTATTTTGTGATATATGTATATTTGTTTTATTATTAATTTGTATTTAAAAATATATAAAAAACTATTATGTTTACATTTTTATTTAATTTATGGACACAATCAGCCTGATTCTATAAGAAAGTGATTATCGTTTAACAACTGAGAATTAGTAGTGATTAAATTTTAACAACTTTTAGAAAAATCGTATTCTACTTTTTCATAGCAATTGCGTAACTTGTAAAATGGTTTAGTTATTTTTAGTTACTTTAGCAATATTTGCTATAGTGGTTATAACAGGTACTAAAAATTTTAAATTAATAACGTCATTAACTTTAATAACTTTGTTAATTACTTTCTTATATTTATCTATGCTTATATAGAATTAAGCTGAATATGTATTATTTTACTACAAAATTTAAAGCTCCATCAGCAAATAGAATTAAATAAATTGAAATATAATTAAAATAAATAAATAAAAATTCCATAAATTGTTATAATAAATTACATGTTTTTATTAGAAAATTTAGAACAATCTTTTTTGTACAATATAAAATACACATGCCAAGAAAAATGCAAATGCGAAAAACATTAAAATTTTATCAGTAAATTCTCTTCGTCCGTATTTTGCCAATAATTTTCCAGATTGACCTATCATTCCCGATGTCACTTTTAATTCTTCTTGTGTTCCAATTACACTATCAGATGAAGTAATTAAAGCGTCAAGAGTATCGGCACTTCTTTGTGTTGTTTCAGCCAATTGTCGGCTAATTGATAATAACTGATCCGTAATATTGGAATTCAATGTTACTAAACTTTCTTTATCACGCTTCTGACGTTGTCGTACAACAGTTTCTTCATTTATCGGCTTCAATAATTCCTCCTTGGCCCCTTTTTCTATTGCCAACATTGATTTTAAGTTAGCTTTTTTAAAAGCATCCATCGATCTATATACAAAAATAAATAGAAATAACAAATGATTAAACAGATTAAATTGTACATATAATAATTTACGCAGCTAATTGTTCTCTTTGCAAGACTACTTCTCTAAGTAATTCTTGTTCTCTATTTTCTTTTGCTATATCACCAAACTTATCTATAAATTTTCTAAGAGCGGAAATTTTTGAACGTCCCGCACTATTTAAACTTTGCAGTTCTGTTAATGGACCAGCACATGCGTTGATGTCCTAGAAAAATGATTGATGTGGTTCATCATATGTAAATCAAAATTATTAATTTATTTACCTGTATAATAGCTTTTAATTGTAAATGTGTCTCTGTTATATCTTGTCTTAATGTACTTAATAAAAAACTAGATGAATCCATTGTTTATATACTACCTATTTCAATTTGAACCATTTAACAATATCTTAAAAACCTATGGAATGTACAAAGTTGGTTACTTAATATGCTGTCTCATGTGTAGATGGTGCTGTTTTAAGTGTTTGCCAAAATTTCAAATATTTGTTATTTAAATTATAAATTAATGAATAGCACAGGTGCAATTTAAGATGTATAAATTATTGTTGCCTCATGGTATTTATCCATCATTATAGTATTTATTTAGCAATTTTGTTAAGTATTTAAAAAAATACTTTTGACGACATCTATTAACAACTATTTCAAACTTATTGTTTTTTTGTCGTAATATAAAAATGCTGTCAAATGTCAATTACTAGTAATTAATTAAACGTCAAAAGTATTATTAAAAGTAATTACTTTGACGTCTAATAATTCTGAATTTATTTTTTGTACATCTAAATACATATGTTTAATTAATTTATACAAAAATGTGGTTAAAGTAATTGTCTACAGTATGTCTAATAAGAATATTAAACCATTATTACCTGAAACTGGTGTTTTGATGATTGAAGATGAACCAGATTTATTATTGTGTAAACCACGTTTGATACCGTTAAAAAGTTTTACATTAGAAAAATTAGAAAAAATGCAACAACAGGCTATAGAAAAATCAAAGGAAAATATTAATGATACACCAGTTAATAAAGAATAATAAAAATGAGTTACGCACCGTTAGTATCTAAAATTCTATTATCATTTATTCTTGCATCCACGGTTTTATACCGTTATGGTAACTGGTTTAGGCATCGTATATTTGTCACATTAATTGTATTATTAGCATGGTATTGTAGTTTTTTAATTATATTTGCATTACCTTTAGATGTCATATCGGTTAGTGCATTTTATAATGAATTTTATTATAAATAAAAGTAATGACTTTGTTATGTTTGTAGACTGTTTATAGACAATGCCTAAAAAATGGAACTACTACTACTGGAACGACTATTGAAACATTTGAAAACATTTCTGTACCGCTTGAAAAATGTGAAGAACCTTGGAGTAATGTACCAGAACGTGTTTTTCCAAATTTATGGCGTACAGTTTATTGGAGCACACAGTTTTTAACATGGCTTATAATGCCAATGATGCAATCGTACATAAAAGCTGGCGATTTCACTGTAAAAGGAAAATTAAAATCAGCTTTAATTGATAACGCTATTTATTATGGTTCATATTTACTGATTTGTGGTGTATTATTAATTTATTTGGCATTAAAACCGGGCATTAATTTGGATTGGTCCCAATTAAAAGCAATTGCTTCATCAGCTAGTAATACATGGGGTCTATTTCTACTGGTACTCTTATTGGGTTATGCACTAGTCGAAGTACCAAGACGATTATGGCATAATTCAAATACAAGCTATGTCTTAACACAGTCATATTTTAAGGCAGCTAAACTTAGTTCTGATAAATGTGAAGCTGAAGAAACGGTTGATGATGTTTTAGAATCATTGCAAGCTGTCTCATTAGCTGTACGTCCAGGACAATTATTGCATGAACATTTAGAAACAATTTTACATAAAGTACCAACGGAATTACGTGATCGTATGAATCGTAGACAATTACCAGAAGATACACCGACTGACTTGCCATCTGAAAAAGCTTTAATACGTTTACATAAACAAACAATTAAATCATTACAAGTATTACAACGTACAGAAACACAATGGAATATACTAGTTGAGAAAATATTCGATTTGGAAGATACATTAAAGAATCAAATATCACGTGATCGTCGTTTTAAACGTACATTTCAACGTGAACGTACATATTTTACACGTTTTTTCTATACATCAAATGTTGAATGGTATTGGAAATGTTTA
This sequence comes from Oryzaephilus surinamensis, assembly GCA_004796505.1. NCBI lineage: Eukaryota > Metazoa > Arthropoda > Insecta > Coleoptera > Silvanidae > Oryzaephilus > Oryzaephilus surinamensis. Next base: position 41,557 of record SSSI01007565.1, on the reverse strand, counting down.
TTTTATGGTTATATACAAAAATGTTTATCAATTATATCTGTAATTATGTCTGTATGTGTTGTATGGTCGGAAGTAACATTTTTTAATATTTCACCACCTTTATCAATATTTGCTATAATTGTAAAAGTGGCAAATAGTCATTATGATTATTTCACAATTGAATGTCTATCAACTATTGTTATATTATATTTATGCTATTGTGCATATTCAACAGTACTTAAAATACGTGTACTAAATTTATATTATTTAGCACCACACCATCAGACCAATGAATACAGTTTAATATTTTCTGGTATGATGTTGAGTCGTTTAACGCCACCATTATGTTTAAATTTTCTTGGTTTAATTCATATGGATAGTCATGTAATTAAAAGTCGTATTATGGAAACTTCTTATACACAGGTTTAATTTAAATTATGTTTTTAAAATTTTACTACTATGTTGATTTTTTTTACGTAGATTATGGGTCATATGGATGTAATAGGCATTATATCACATGGTTTCAATATCTATTTTCCAATGGCTGTATTAATTTTTTGTTTAACAACCTATTTTAGTATTGGTTCACGTTTTTTATCAATGATTGGTTTTCATCAATTTGTTGGCGATGATGATGTAACAACTGATTTAGTTGAAGAAGGTAAAGAATTGATTAAAAGAGAAAAACGTAAACGTCAACGTGCTGAAGAGTCATCAATGCGTCGCAGAGAATATCAAGAACGTTTTCCAACAACAAATCGTTTCAGACAACGAAATAGTATGGATACGAGTAAGTTATTTATGTTTAAAAAATACATTTGAAAAATATAATTCATAATTTATTAATAGTTCGTCCTACTATGACACAAATGCAAAATATGGAAAATACACGTTCTAATTTAATGGAATCATACGATGGGACTCGTTATACTGTTGGTGATGTGGATACACGTTTTCCATCCGATTCAGATGATATTGATGCAAGATTTGGGGCTAGTACTAGAATTAATGAGCGATATAACAGTTCACCATTGGATCCACGTTTTTCGGATAACGTCAATAGCAGTTATCAATTAGAGAGTAGTTTGCGGAATAATAACAGGGTTGGTATGCCACCAAGAGGTATATTTGATGATGTTTAAATTTATACTTTTGTTTTTCTGTGATCTTGCATACTTTTTAACTATTTATGTATGTAGTTACAATAGTTGTTATTGCAATTGGGTAGAAAAATTAATAATTAAATAATAGTGGAATATATGCGCTTTTGTTACAACATTCCCTTAATAATATATTATTATTTTTAAATGTAATTGTGTAATAAATTAATAAATAATAAAAATTAAACGAATTTTATTACGATTTTTTTTATTCATAATTTATAACATACACAAAATAAAGACTTAAGCTAAATATATAATAAAAAAGGTAACTAAAGCAAGTGCAAAAAAAGCCAATGTATATGAAATTGTGATTTGTACAATCTTTTTATGTTCACTGACACTAATATAATGTTGTTTATGACGTCTCGGTTTTATTTCCAACAATAATGGATTTAATAATAAAATGTGTTTATCTTTAATAACATTCTGCTCTAATTTCGGATCATTTATTATAATAAATGGTCGTTGTTCATTTTCTTCAACTGGTGATATCTCATCCAAATTTTCTTGGTGGATTATTTTTCTGTTAATATTATTATTTACAAAACTTATTCTATTATACAAACTATATATACATTTTTCTTTATAATTTTCATCTTGAATGGGATTAATAAAAATAGGAACATAGTTATTATATGATAAATAATTGGTTTTTAATTTCGGTAACAATAAATTTAACTTATTATATATTGGCACATCTAATAACAGCCCTTGACATATTTTATTATTAAAATTAGTAGATAATCTAAAATAAAAAGGCACAAAATGATCACTGTTACATGAATTGTTTACAATTAAACAATTTGTATTTACAATTATATTGTTTATATAAACAGAAGTATTGTTTAATGATTTATTAAACTTGAAATATAAATTACTGTAATACAATAAAGAATCTTGCGCATTATTTACACAAACTGGACGATTTTCCTGTTTATATGCTAAAATTCTTTTAAAATGTTCAATTTGTTGCATTTTTATAATATTTGTCTTTAATTTACAATAACTACAATTACTCTTTATATCCTCAAATTTCATTTTCGTAAAAATATCTATATTAATGTTCAGTCAATTGGATTTAGGTTGTTGTGATTCTATCCTTTGCAAGTCTTCCAATACCTGAATATAAACAAATATTTTGTACCTTCTAGTGAAACTGATTCAAGTTTTTTTTTAATGTTTACCTCTAAAATGCATGCCATACTCCATGCTTGAGTTCTTGAACTATCCTTACAATAAGAACCATTAGCATTCGTTAATTCCGGCAAACCACGCCAATCCGACGTTTGCAATTCAACAAAATGTCTCGATAAAGTCACTTTAATTTTATCCACAGTCTCATCTAATAAATTATTCAAAGATGCAAAATACAGTTTGGCTCTTAAATAAAAACCCACAGGCCACAACCATTCAGGGCCTTGATGATAATTGAAACCATTAGCCAAATTGAAATTATCACCATCATTCGAATTATCATAATCACCATTATAAGCCCAATCGTCAGGATCTAACGTTTTTATACCCAATGGGCCCATTAAATGTTTTTCAACTTGTTCAAGTGCTATCCAGGCATGTTTTCGATCGAATAGTTCCGGTGCTACAACCATTGCAATAGGAAAATTACATCGTAATTGATAATCAGTCCATTCTTGTGTTGCTCCATAACAATCTTTATAAATTCCACGTTTATTTATCAAATGGGGCTTAAATTCACCTTCACAACTAATTGTATTTATCCAGAAATGTTGTTCAAAGTTGTTTTGTATTTTATTTGACCATTCGTTAAAAGTCCATTTAGTTGTTGTACCATTTTTGTGTGTTCGTTCAACACCATCATACGGATATAAATTATTTGCATACAATTCACTCAACCACGTAATAACAGCTTTAGATAAACCGATAATTTCTACAGCAGAACCATCACGTGGTGTTGCCGGTTTTCCTTTATTTCCTGCTTTAAAACTTGAACCCATTTTGTCCATCCATGTACCACAATTCCATTCATTACCACCAAAAACGAATCCAGTTTCAGGGTGTACGCCAATTTGATTATTAAATCCAGCATCCATCATTTGTTCATCGATTTGTATGCCGGCATTGCGTTCACGAAATACCAAACCTTGAAAATGGATATTCAACGTTTCTTGTATTGTTTCATACAATGGTTGATCGCAAACACCAGCCGGTTGTGGTTCACTGTCATCATTCGGGAATATCCTTGACACTTTATCATTTAGTAAATTTATACCGTTTGGAGTTTGTTGACAATATTCTTTAATACAATACAACCACCACCAAACAGCATCACGACAATTGAAACGTGAATTTCGACCACCATCTAATAAATTTGGTATTAAACCATGTCTCAAACATGCTGCATAACCCAAAATGTGTTGACGAGCTTCTTCATAACGTCCAGTTAATATTAGCAATCCTCTTAAAGCGATAAATGTGTCACGGCCCCAATTACGCATGTAACCAACAGAAAAATGCGGTAGACCAGCTGATAATGTTACACAACTTTCAACAATTTCTCCGTTCGGTAATGTTCTTGTTGGTGGTTTTGGTGGTGATAAATTTGGTGATAGTGTTGGCAATGTAGCGGATTTTATATAAGCACAAAATTGTACAGAACCCAATGACAAACTTTTAACAAATGTTGAACCATTTTTAACAAAATTCGACATTAACTTATAACATTGCTCAAGTACTAATACATATAAACTAGTACAAAACATATCAAAATAACAAGGCACTAAATATCTGGGTACATTGTTATTGAAAACAGTTGTATTTTCTTCAATCCAAACACCTAATTCTTTTGTACCATTATCGAGTTTTAATCTTTGCCAGATATAATCAATCATCCAATTACCATCACGTAAATTTTCGCACATTGGATGTCCTAAATCGTTATTTGGTCGAATATTAGACAATAAAGACATGAATCCTTGTAGACCAGCATAAACTAAATAACCAAACTTTGGAATATTGTAAGTATCGAAATTGAAACCTTCATCTTTCTCTTCTTGTTGGCAACGATATAAAATTCTATTTAAATCAGCCAATGTTAATTTATCAATAATATTTGTCAAATCATTAGATTTTGTTAGTGAAAATTGATTAATTAAATTACGAATTTTCTCTACAGCTTTTTGCATACTCTCAGGCAATGAAGTCTTTATAACAACAATTGAGCCAGGTTTAAAATTTTTAAAATCCAATTGTGTAACATTCAATTTATGTGAATTGGTTTCTTGAAATACGTTCGATTCATTAATTCCAATATGTTGTTTCAAATTTAAATGATAATTAGTTAAACCATTAATATATTGTGAATCACGTATAAATTCATCAATTTCTTCGTTTTGTGTTAAATTTGCTTCTAAAACAATTTCATCCAGCACACCTTCAAACCGTAATGGTTTAATATATCTTTGTACATCATGAATATCTGGTTGATTGAATGCAGTAAAAGCAACTAATATATAACTTTGATGTGTTTTTGGACAATGTCTTGTTACTGCCACAATATCGCTATCCATTTGATCAACATAAACTTGATTGAAACCACTTTTAGCCAATTCAAAATGTAAATCATTTAATGCTTTCTTAGCCGCTATTATACCAACATTATTATTCACACAACCTGGTTTAATTTCGTCAAACCATTCTGTATATTGTCTTGTTTCATCAACAACATGAATATGATGTGGAATTAATTCATCGTAACCACGATTCGAACCACTAGCACAACAAGCCATATTTACTAATGCTGTACTTGGTAACAAATCATAAACAGAACGTTTTTCAATTGGACTTGGATTGTCGTGTGTTAAATCTAAGAATAAAGCGTGTGCAATTGATGGTACTAATGGACGTATATTTGGTTGATAGAAAGAACCAACTGGATAACCACCATAACGGTACACTAAGCGACCTTCTTCGTGCGAATCCCATGCAGACATTGCTTCACGTATCAACGATGTTATTCCAAGCCTAAAATGTTGATAAATTTCAAAAAATTTCTAATATTCATTAAATTGAAATGGATCTATGGAGACCTATATACTATACTTTATTCAGATAGGGAAGAAAAATCGTCCATCTTGAATTATGTCTTTTTTCAAAATAATCCAATATAAATAATAAAATATAAAAAATTAAATCAAGTGGAAGCTAACCAATCATTACTTTTTTCTTCCCTAAATGAATAGACCTTAGTCTAGTATGTAGAGATCCATAAATGGATCTTACCTATTGACGAATATATTATCAGTTAAATCAGAATTTGTAAATAATTCAGCAACAACATATAACATCGGTTTTATACGTCTGGCACAATCCAATAAATATTCAGCAACATGAATTGGTGTTGAATGACAATTATCTAAACGTACACCATCAAATATTCTTGCAGTTTGTTCAACATAAGCACGCATATGATTCCATAAAAATGGACAATCTTCCGGTTTATCACCATAACGTAATTTAACACTATCACCCCATGCAATTAATTCACGTCTTATATAAACATTTGAATCATTGGCAGCGAAATTCTTTAATGGATCCGCATTCATTACCCAACCATTGTGTGCCATTAAAAATTTACCATTTTCGCTAAACATTATATTTTCGTGTTCTTCTATGCTTATTGGCGTACCATAATCAGTAAAATAACGATAAACTAATGGTGTTTTTATTGTAATTTCACGTAATTTCGGACCATCGTGTTGTACACGAAAATATCTTATAGTTGCAATCGTATTTTCAATAGCTGCATTCAAATGATTATTTAATTCATTAATTTTGTCTTGATTTAATTTATCTAATTTCTTTTTAAATTCTTCTGCACAACGTTTAAAACGTACCTCTTCATCAAAACAATCTAAACGATAAATATTGTATATTTCCAATGCTAATTTCAAGTCAACAGTTGTCTTTAAACGTTGATATTGTGGATCTTGTATTAATATTATATCATTTGGAGTTTTTTTCCATTCGCATGGTGGTGCTTTTCTTGCTTCTAATAAAAATTCATTTACCAACTTATTTACATCGCAAATAAAAAATTCATCAAGTTTTAATGGATTTAGAAAATCTTGACGGAAATGATAACGAATTGCATTTAAATGGTCTTCACTGGTCACTTCTATAGGTATTCCTTTATCTTCATATAAACCTTTTTTAACACACATTGAAAATTGATGGAGGGCGGCGTCTAACATATAAGCTGCTTTTAAATATGGACAATTCGAACAATTATATGTTGTTTCTGGATGTTTCATCAACCATTCACTCTCATTTGCTGTATGATTCAGTACAATATCACAAATCGATGTTAATTTCCACTCCTTACGTAATTTCGATGTAAAATTGAAAATTTCATCAAATGTTGGCATTTCACCAGTTGACTTTTTAAACACTGGATTCAATTTTAATTGTTCACAAAGACTATAACAGGAATTCGACGCACCCAATTCTTGTATTGGTGTAAAATGTACCATATTATAACCAGATTCTTTTGTTACACGCAATTTATTTTCCCATGTTGAAAATGAGCCCAAATTTTTCGATAAAACCGTTTGGCATTGTATACAATCCAATAACAAGTCTTCATTGTTGCCATATTTTAGTATTGGGTCAACTAGAAAATATCCAGATCCTTGTTTTTCCGTTTCGTTATTATACGTAAAATAATAATGAAAACTTCCTGATACATTTACAACAATTTGCGTATATAAAGCTGTATCATCGGCATATTCACAACCTTCATCTTGTTGCCAATTCAATAAATGATAAGTTGTTCGATTAAATTCTTCATCTTCAGTTGGATAATTACAATATAAATTCACTTTTCTACCTAATAGTGAAGGTCCCAATCGGAATTGAATAATCCAATTATTTTCTAAACGATAAAGAGTTGATTCTTGGTGTTCTTTGTCGTTTAAAGTTAAAATTCGAATTTGAGACATTGTATAAATATTCACTTTCTTATTTACGTCTTCTTTTTCAACAACGGTTTCTTCGGACAAGTTTAACTTACTTTCTGTTTTACACTGTTGTTCAATATGATCTATTATTATATCCTTATCATCGGTAGTACACTCTTCTTTCAATTCAATTTCATTGGACTCTTTTTGAATAGAATCTGATCTGATTTCGTGATGTATTTCGACAACTGAATCTAAAAAATCTTCATTTTTGGTTTCAAATAATGAATATTTATTGTCGACTTTGTCTGATAGAACTAAATCGAATGATTGTTCTAAATTATTATCAATATTATTAACAATAGAAAACTCCAAAGACTCTTCGTAAGATTTCCCAACACTGGCCACAAAATGGTCTTCAATTAAATTAATTTTTTCCAAATCTTCACTGTCTGCAGTTTTTGTCTCTACAAAATTTTGTGCAACAATATTTGCATAAGAAATTGCAGCATCAACTTTCTTACTTTCGCGATATTCTAGTGGTTTTTTCGTTGGATTTTCAACAATGTTTTCTATTTTTTTAATACTCGTATTATCTGGTCGTTTTCGGTTCGTTCTAATTTGAAAATGTTCAATTATTTGTGTTGAATCATCTGATTTTTGGGAACGTATTTGTGAATTCAACAATTCTCTAGAATTCTTCTTTTCTAATTTATTAGATTTTTTTGATGATTTTTCTTTTACTGGTATAAAGGAGAAGCCAATATCATCGTCTATTTCAGTTGTAATAGGTGTTGGTTCTCTTTTAACTGATTTATTCGTTTTCTTTACTGGATCTTCTGTGGTTTTTAACGATTTTCCACTAGATTTAACATTAAAGAACGAATATCCAATACTATCTTCGATATTATTCGTTTTATCTGGAATATTTTTCAATTTTCTAGTTTTCAATTTTCGTTTCGGTTCTGCTGTTTGTACTGTTTCTTGTATAGTTTCTTCAATCACTTCTTCAATTGATGATTTTAATGTTGTTGAAAATGATGGATCTTCGTATGGCTTCTTAAAACGTTGCCTTACTTTTGCACCTCGATATTTATCTTTATTTCCAACTGTACTGCCACTATTACTGCTGGTGGCTTGTTGAGAAGAACTGTTTTCACTTTTCACGTTGTCGTTTGCTGGTTCCTCTTTAGCATTAGCTCCAACAATCTATAATGTAATACTTGTATTACTTTACATTATAAAATATGTAGATTAAAGGGTGTTAAAAAATAATACACTTACACACTCTATAAATCGCGATACGGCTAATAATTTTAAAACGCACAAAAGTATTAAGGAAATAATAGCGGATATTAAAATACTACAACTTTTTTTCAACATATATTTTATACATTGTGGCAAACGACACATTTTCAAAATGTTTTTTTTTGTTATTTTACAATACAAAAAAGTATTAAAACACCTTCTGTAGTACTATACAAATGTTGTCTTAGGTTAAAAGAAAATAAAATCTTAAAAACAAGATCAAAGATCATATTTAATTTGTTCTCTGATATGAAATTATATATATTTTTTAAATTTACTACGTTATAAATATAAATAATATGTATGCAATAAAATTGAACTGAAACGATTACCTAAATGGTTTTATTTTTTTATTTTTTCATTCATTTCTTCACATCATTTTTCATAAATTAAATATTGTAAACAAATAATTCATTTAATAAATTATCAAAAAATAAACTTATTTTCTTAAGAAATAACTTACCCTTTGCTTAAATGAAACTATTTAAAACATTTAACTTTTAAAAACACAGGCGGCTACAGTCAAGGTGACATTGACATCAAAATAATTAAGATGAAATATAAATAAATTTATACTTTTATATAACACAAATTTATAGATTTATTATATAATTAGAAATAAATTTTTAGTGTTTTTCATTAATTTCAATTTGTTTATATTTTGTTTAAAGAGAAAATATTTTAATAATTACATATTTATATACTGTATACAACAGTTGGCTATGGAGTGAACTTAGGTACAACAGAAACTGTGGAATCTATATTTTATTTTCACTTTACTTTAAATTAGTTTTGTAAAATTAGTCATTTAGAATTTAATTAAACGTAACACAATTATATAATAAATTAAATTCAACACTAAAAGTATTATGTTTACGACAATATGAAACGAATTATATAAATAATATGTGTGATTGTTTAAATCTAGTGAGAAAAACTAAGAATACCGAAAATCCCTAGAAACAGCTGTTTAATAATGACGATTATTAACCCTCACTCAATAATGGCAACAAAATTATTTTTATTAAATAAAATGCGACATTTTTGTTGATTCTTGCATAACATTATATAAAAAAAAGTGTGAATTAAGTTTTTGTTAAGATTTTGTACAATATATAAGAAAGAATAATAGGTTTATAATAATACAATTTGATTATGAACAGATATGATAGCGAAGGGGCCACCAATAATACAAACGATAATGTTGTTCATGATGTATCAGCAGATAGTGAAGAAATTGTTGAACAATCAAATAGATTATTTAGTGTGGAAAGTGATGATGGGGTGATATGGTCAAATAATGATGGCAATAATGGTGATTTAGATGATGATATAGATGGTGTTAATATTGGAGCATTTTTCCATAGAGTCGATAGTAATCAAATAATATATGAAGTGAAAAAGAGAAAATTGAAACTGATTGGAAAATATGTGATGGGTGATTTGTTAGGTGAAGGTTCCTATGGTAAAGTAAAGGAAATGTTAGATTCAGAAACATTATGTAGACGTGCAGTGAAAATTTTGAAAGATAGAAAATTACGAAGAATTCCAAATGGTGAACAAAATGTACAAAGGTAGGTACTTACAGTTCCCACAATCCATGCTACAAGGGCTGCCATTTTCCGTTTAAAACTATAACAAAAACAATAATAATATGTAATATGTTGTTTTAGAGAAACTGAATTATTAAGAAAATTAAAACATAAAAATGTTATCAAATTAATAGATGAATTTTATATAAGTGAGAAACAGAAAAGGTATTTTATAATGGAATTTTGTGTTGGTTCATTACAAGGTATGTTGGATTCAACACAAGACAAAAAATTCCCATTATATCAAGCTCACGGTTATTTTTTACAATTAATTGATGGTTTGGAATATTTACATAGTATGCGTATCATACATAAGGATATAAAACCAGGCAATTTATTATTATCACTTGAAGGTGATTTGAAAATATCCGATTTAGGTGTTGCAGAAGTAAGTACATACATACATAATTACCTTAATTTACAAAAACAAAACCACGACATTGATTCAATTTCACTCATTACATACACTCATTTAAAACAATATAATACAATCAAAAAATACAATACAATTCATTGAAAAATTAACATAAAATAACATAATAAGATGGTCGAAGTTTGGAATTTTTCTATTTTAATATAAAAAAAGTGTAAAAAATTTACCTGATAAAAACAACTAACACGAACAAAATTAAAGCAATCGTATAATATACAACAATCATATTTAAATAACTAAAAGACAAATTAGATGCGATTTCATTGACCCGAAAGTATTTTTTATAATCAAGGGTCGTTTTATTATACACATATTATAACTAAAATTGGAACACTTAGTGTAACTATATTTAAATGAAAAACTTTCGTGCAAAAATAATGTCTTTCTATTTGACCTTTTATTATCTTAAATATACACATTTATAATTATATGTATATACATACATATAAGTATATTACGTACATTTTATTAAATGATTTTTTCATGTGTAAAGATACACACATTATTAATTTAAATATTAATAATATATATACTACAAATCAATCTATATTCAGATCGTTTCAAAGGTTTTGTTTATATAAATTATAAATAAGTTGATAATAAACTAAAATTAATTGTTTATTGGAAACATTCTTAATAAGCATGTTGAGTGCATGATTCGATGATTTTATCATCTAAATTCATTCTTATTTTCTTGTACTGGTTTATTTTTAGGCATTAGATTTGTTTGCTCAAGATGATACATGTAGTCATGGTCAGGGTTCACCTGCATTTCAACCACCAGAAATTGCAAATGGTTTAGAATCATTTCCAGGTTATAAAGTTGATATATGGAGTAGTGGTGTTACATTGTATATAATTTATAAATCACAATTTAAAACATTAAATGTAATAAATTGAATTTTCTTTTTTAGATATAATATAACTACTGGTTTATACCCGTTTGAAGGTGATAATATTTATCGATTATTTGAAAATATTGGTAGAGGTGAATTTACAATACCTGATGAAATTGAGGATCCTTTAAGAGATTTACTATTAGGAATGTTAAAAAAAGATCCATATATTAGATTTAGTTTGCAACAAATTAGACAACACCAGTATGTACCTATTTTTTTTCTGTTAAAATGATTATTTTATGAATTCATTTGTTGAATTAGGTGGCTTACTAGGAAACCGCCACGAACCAGTCCACAGGTGCCTATACCACCATTAAAAGATGATAAGTTACATAATATGACCGTATTGCCATATTTATATGATCATTATTATAATGATTCAAATGAATTATTAAATGGTGACAATTATTACACCGAACACGAATTGAACGGTATTATTTTCGGAATGTTTAAATATAATTTGTAATTTATTTATTGATTGTGTTTTATTGTAGAGGATCGTAAAACTAATGATTTAGATCAAAAAACTAATGGCAATGCTCAAACAAATCAATGTTCAAAAAGACGATGGAAGAAACCAATTTCATGTATGACAGTACGAAATTTTCCTGGTTGTAAACAATCGTGACAAATCTTTATTGTTATATATGTACTTTTAAATTAAATAAAATAACAAAACTTTATTATACAAAATGATTAAATTCATTCTTGTTAACAAGTTTAATAAGCAAAGTTTGTTAAGAAACATAAAATTTGTTATTTATTAATTTCAATAAAGAGGGAAAGGATTTGTCTCTTTATAATGAAATTGACGTGATTTTTAAAAAGTCAGATGAATACTAAAATATAAAATTTTAGTTGATTGAAATTTTTTTGCTGTATTATAAACAAATGTATAGTTTAATTTTTGTCGTTTTCTATAATAATCATAATTTGTAGTAATTTTGTTTGTTGAATAATTTTTGAATTAATAGTTGCTGACATTCTGATATTTTTAAATAAAACAAATGAGTGCCATAGTCTACAATTATAAAGAATACAAATAAAAATAAAATTTTATGTTAACTGGTTTAATTGTAGCTTTTCATTTTATAATTACATATTTTTGTTTTATTTTGTTAATATAACATTTTTTTATTTATGTTTTTCCGCTATTATAACAGTGTTGGCAAAAAATTCGACTTTTTTTTACTCCAGCTATACATATAGATCGTTCTAGTAAAAAGTAAATTATAACGTGATGATATGGTTATTTTTATACGACTCCTATGGAAAGTAGAGGAAATTAGAATAGAATTTATAATTTGCTTAAGGTGTGATTATACCACGTTTTAAACGTGATGAACTGATGATAGGGTTTTATCATCACAGTTTTACCACATTTATAATTTACTATGGTGATAGTCACTATTTTCCGCAGAGGATCGTGTGTTCAAAACTCAGTGGAAAGTCCATTTGATTACTCGATCGTGTTGAATGAAAAAAAAAAAAAAAATGTTTATAACTCAGACGCAAAACTGTTTGAGTGTTTCGATATGAGACAATATTTTCGTGTTAACGATAAACTATTGTTTGGGTTAAAAAATAAAATAAAAACACATAATTTTTATAAATAATATATAGAGCAGACAAAATATGTCTTTACGGCATTTTTAACACTAATACATTCAAACAAAACGTATTCCTAAAATATTAGATATAAACATAAATATGAATTAGAAATATAATACATACATAATTATATATAAAAAAAACATAATTTATCTATAATATTGTTGATTGGCCGTCCATTGTGGGGGTGGTGCGGTGGTATAATCGTATTGTGTTGCTTGTCTATTCGGAGGCGCACCTTGTGGTGATGGATATTGGGTTGGTGGTGGTGGTGCTGTTGGAGTAGTTGCTGTATAGGCTGGATAAGTTTGTGCAGGACTATATGTTGGTGGTGCTGTATAATATTGTTGTTGTTGTTGCGGTGGTGGCGGTGGTGGAATGTGCATTGGGGGCAATGTTTGAGTATAATTAGCAGTTTGTGGATATTGATTATAGTATGTATGTGTTGTGACCGCTGCTGATGATGCTGCTGTTTCATGCATTGTCGGTCCAGAGTCCTGAATTGGTACAGTAATTAAATTTGTTCGAACACCAGCTGTTTGAATTGGTGTTGGACGTTGCCGAATTGTATTTGGAACAAGATTTGATCGTGGGTCGTTCGTTTTAGGTCGTACAATAGATGTACGTTGTTGTTGTTGCGGTGGTGGCGGTTGTTGTTGCTGTTGTTGCGGTTCCGGTTCAGGGACAACTTCAATTGTTGGTTGATTCATTTTGGAAACATGCCTATGATTGATATGTGCTTGTAGATCACGTTGTGATAAATAAGTTCGCCTGCAACCGGATGTGCCATACCGTGAACCACCATGTGAACACATAAAAACTGATCCTAGACCGGCTTGTTCGACACGTGTAAACTTTTCCGAACAACGTGGACATTTATCTTGCTCTTTTTTGCCACAAGATAAACAAAATACATGTCTACATGGTATCTAAAAAGAAAATCAATTTTATAAATTCATTTTATCGTTGACTATATAAATATGATTCACACCATTCGACCATATATTAAAATAGGCTTTAAACATTTTTCGCATAAATGTATCATTGGATTTAGTACTTTTTCGCCAATTAAATTAACTTTATGCGACCAGTTCAGTCTGAGCATTGGTTCTGGTGGTCCACGATTTATTGTTGTGAATGTGGGAGCTTCCAATTGTGATATATCAGCTTCCAAATCAACTAGAAAAGTATTATTTTACTAAAATGTTTAACATTTTAATATCAAAAAAATATCTACTTTGGGGAGCTATTGAATTTTCATTGTTTTCTATTTCAAGTTGCGACTCTTCTATATTATCCTGTGATTGACCATTATCTATTTCTTCGTCGCTTTCAATAATTTTTATTGGCTTTTTGCCTCTGCCTCTGCCGCGGCCTCTTCCTCGGCCACGTCCACGTCCACCTCTACCACGTCCACGTCCTCTCTTTGGCACCACATCATCCATACTATTTATTTATAATAAATAATATAATATACTACTTTTATTTATAAAATCGGAAATTATTGTAATATTGAGACGCTTCAGATCAAACCATAAGATTGAGGTTAGATTACACTATCCGAAATTTACAGATCACTGTAAATTTTTGACAGTTTGATTGAGTACAAAACAACATAACCAAAACCAAATGATTTGACGATGGAAATGTTTAGGGCTTTAAGTAGAAATATTCCGTATTTAAGGCAACAATTTGGTGCTCTTTTAGGGAATACAAGTACATCGGTGAAATTTATATGTGGTGTTGTATTATTTAGTTACGGATTATCATATAGTGATGATGCAGTCCGTGTCATATCGGTGACTCCGGGATATATAATGCCCCCATCATTTTGGCTGTGGACCGCGTTTACGTTCTGTTTTTTAGAAATACATTTTTGGGAAGTTTTAGTGGACATTATAACTGTCGGTTTGTGTGGTAAATTAATTGAGCCATTATGGGGTCAAATGGAAATGTTATTATTTTTTGCTGTTGTTAATTTCGGTGTTGCTGTTATAACAACAGCATTTTATTTTATATTATATGTGTGTACATTTAATACAGATTTATTGTTTACGGTACATATACATGGACTTGCTGGCTATATAGCTGGTGTTTCAGTAGCTGTTAAACAAATAATGCCCGATTTAGTTATTGCAAAAACACCATTAGGAAAAATTAGCAATAGAAATGTACCATTATGTGTGGTTTTTGTATCAGTTATATTGAAATTGATAGGATTAGTTGATGGTACTTATCCTACAATGTTTTTTAGTGGTTTAATTGTTAGTTGGATCTATTTACGTTTCTATCAAAAGCATAGTAATGGCACTAGAGGTGATATGGCGGATTATTTCACATTTGTTAGGTAATAAATAAATTCGATAATTGATGTTACATTCAAATGTGTTTACATTTTGTCCTAATTGTTGTCCCTTTAGCTTTTTTCCAAACGTTATTCAACCACCAATTGCTGTTGTAAGTAACAGTGTATATAGTTGTTTAGTCAAGATTGGTATTTGTCGAAAAATGGTTCGAAAATTTGATATTTCAAATCCGTCTGGTATTACTATATCCGTACCAGGAACTGATCAACATGATATGGAACGAAGACGGTAAAATTTTTAATATTTTTTGTAAAATTTTTATTATTTAAAACTTTTCCTTTATAGTCAAATTGCTTTAAAAGCATTAAGTGAACGTTTATCAAAATCGCATAGTGATAAACAACCACTATTAAAACCAAATTCTAATATTATATTACCACCAAATATGATGCATGCACCTATACTACCATCAACATCTTCAGGAATAACAGCACATAGTACAGTACAATTTCCCCAACAACCTCATTCACCTGTTTTACCACCCGATTTTCCATCGAAAATTAATAAGTAGTTAAAAAAAAATGTACGTAATCGGTTCTTTTTGGTGTAGATTATTTAATTTATATTAGAAAAGACTATTATATGTTATAATTGTTAATCTTTATTTTGTAATATACATGTAATAAACAATAAAATATTTAATTTATATAAATTAAGATTTTTTAAAGTAAAACTAAAAAAAAACCTTTGAAAAAAATCAGATTTATTCAATTGCACTAATTGGAACTACATTAAGGCACAAGGCAAAAATATAGTCATTTCAAATTATACAAACAATATGGCAGTAATTATTAACTAAAGTAAATATGTATGTATGTAAATATTACAAATTATATTAATTAAAATTCAAATTTTAATTCACAAAAAATATGTACTTTAAAAAATTTATATTTAATGATTCTTTGATGGTGTGGATGCGAATAAATATGTTGAATGACAGCAGGCAGTTGATAAATCAGTCATTGTTATATTGCCAGTATGATATCCAGCATCAGTTGTTGTTAAATCATCTTTAAATAATTTACTTTTGGCACGTCTAATACTAATACAATTATCTGCTAAATCGGTGACATTCTCTTTATATTCCAATTCATCATCATTGTCATTTTTGAAACTTTCCGACAGTCTTTTACGTTGACTAGTAAACATTTTCGAATGTGGCGTATTTGTGTTTGAAATGTCCATTGTATTCATTTGTGTTGTTTTATTTGGTGATAATAATGATACATGTTTATATTCCATATCCCAATTAACAGTAGAATTACTTAGGCTTTCTTGTTCCAATAAAATCCTGTTATTTTCGTCATCCAAATATAAAATGCTTTCTGTTTTATCACCATTTACAATATCCGGTACAATCATGCTACTGCTAACATCAACACTCATTTGCTCATCACTGAAACTTAAACGTCGAACTGGTGATATTGGTGATTGTTGACTATTACGTGAACAATTAATTGGTGATAAATTGCATTCATCTAATTCTGGTATTGCTGATATATTACTCAAACTACCATTTGCTTTATCAATTGCAATTGAACTGATTGGTGAAAATTGTATTGGACTAAGACCAGTTGACATTGCTGGTGATGATTGTAATGAACATGATGGTGATGCAAATAAATTACGATACACAGTGGAATCTTTATTAAATTCACCAACTTGCTGTTGGTCTTGTGTGTACGTGAAAAATGGCTTTAAAATATTTTCAATATGTTTTGGGAGAATTGGTGGCAGTGTTAAAACAGTTTGTGCAATACCTATATAATATAATATAAATTATAAGTTTAAATTATAAAATAAGCTATTTTTAAATAAAAACAAAAACCTTCAGAGTAAATTTTCTCCGATTCTGTTGGACTTTGTACGTTGTTTAATAATGGAGCAGTCTTCATTTCAATATTCATTGGACTAGGAACTATAGATTTCTCACTAAAGAAACGATTGATTTTCTCTTGAACTACTGAATCAATAACTGGATCTTCTTCTTCATTAACATGTTGGCTTACAGTATTTTCATCAATTTGTGCTGGTTTTAAATTCGATATATCTTCAATAGACCATTTAAATTCTTCATCAGTCTTGCTTGGTGTGGACGTTTGAGCAAATACGTTAGGACTATAATAAGTAAATAAATGTTAATTAAAAATAATAAAGAAATCTTGTTAAAATTAACCTAAATGTAGGCAAATGTAATCTTTCCCTCCAATGTGCTTCAAAAGGATTGACAATTTTCTTTAAGCCTGAAGGTGATGGTGTTGAGTAATTTGGCAAAAAACGTAAAGGACTATCACAGGATAACACTTTGCCTACTAAATATTTGTTATTTTTAGAATTTGGTGTTATGTTTTTATCAGAATTAATATTTTTGAAATCCATAGCAAACTTATTTTATTCTTATTTCTAATTTATATTTTTGTTTGTGAATTAATAAACTTGATTAACTTAACGGATTAATTAGAGTAATGAATGCATATTATTTTTTTTTTGTTTCAATTTTAAAAAAGAAATAAAAATTATCACAATAACGTCCTTTACGGGATAGTTGACCGTTATAAAAACCGAATTTTTCTGAATGCTGGTCAAATACTCAAAGATTTAATTTTGACGTTAAATCTAACGTTTTTTTTATAGACGTCATCTGTAGGCAAAAAAATAAACTTTTAAAAGGTTTCTGCGAATCTGCGGTCTGCGATTCTATTCTGTCAATTCCAATTTTGACAATCAGAAAAAAAATATTATGGAAACAGTGAAAACGCTAGTTTTTCTTTACTATTTTATAATTTAATTTCGTATTACTATTATATTAATAATAAAATGGATAGAAATAAACAAATACCAGGCACTCGTGGTCCTAAAGCCAAAATAACTCAACAACCACCTGATTTATTCATTGCTTTGGGTGCAAAACAATCATCTCCACGCGATGATCCCAAACGACCAGTTCCAATACCAAAAACTACAGTCAGTTCACATTTACAATCATCTTCAAGTAGTAAAGTAACGACCAGTACTAAATTAAAACGTGAAGGCAGTTCAACAAGCCTTCCGGTACCTTCATCAAAAAAATTGAAAGTTAATATGCCGGTACGTTCAGGTTGTTTACCAGGGCCTTCATCAGCAGCCTCTTTATTGCCTGTGGAACGTTTAAATCCTCCACAACCAACCAATATAGAACCATGGGAAGCATTTGCTGTTGAATGTGAAATTACGGATTTATTTGAAAACGTTATAAATAACATGCAAACTGGAAATGTGGAAAAAGCAGTTGGATACATCTTAGGTGTTATTAAATCATTAAAAACACAACGTTCTAAATTATGTAAGATTGTTTATTCGTCATTATTTTTAATTTCACGTTGTAAACCGAGTATATACCAAAATGAACATGTTATTAATGCCATTTTAAGTGTTTTACGAAGAGATGTTGCTGCTGGTTTGAAAGGAGCAAATAAAAGCAACACTTATGTTCATATGTTATTTATTAATTTGTTAACACATTCATTTGCTGATGTTCCAAATTGGCCAGAGTCTTTTGTAAAGGTAAATGTAAAAAATAGTACATTGCAACAATTAATAAGTAATAATATAATTTTGGTAGTTATATGTTGAAGATGCAGTTGGTGATCGTTTATTCATCGATAATCCATATTGTAAACCATTTATCGATAATGTTATAACAGCATTTAATACAAAAATGCCACCATCTTCACTATTAAAATCGGAAACATGGAGTTTAACTGGTAGAGACACATCAAGTCCGCTTACAATAAATATTGCCGATAATGATGATGAAACATTCAATGAACATAAAATTATGGTAGATAGTTGGTCATTAAAAGTATATCCTAGATATACACAAAGTCAAGAAAATGTTGAAAAAATCATATTGGAATGTATAAAAGAACAAATAACACGTCGTCAACAACAGCCGGAAGCAATAACAAAGAATTTCGTACGTTTTTTAAGTACAGCATGCGGTTTAGTGGAAATACGTTTAATTGCTGTATCACGTATTGAAACATGGCTACATAATCATAAATTAATGAAACCAGCACAAGAATTATTGGCATATTTATGTTATAATTGTTCAGCAATGTCACAACGTGATTTAGAAGTAATTGCGCAATTGAGTAAATTACGTTTAAAAAATAAACCAATGGTGAATTTTTTTAATAATTGTTTACGCGAAATGGTCTATTCATTTCCAGAAAATTTATATCCATTAATGAAATATACAATATATAATGAATTGAGTAATGTAAGGAATACGAATAATTTAATTGTGGTTGGTGCATTATTTCAAGTGGCACCGGAAGCCAGTGCGAATGCATTTGCTGATATCTGTTTGGAATTATTATTAAACAAAGATGATTTTTTACGTTCGTTGCGGACTTTATTGAAAGAAATCAATCGTGTATTAAGGCATGATTTTAATTTATTGAATGTTGTTCATGCATTATTGCGTGAACGTAAAGAATTTACAAATAGTGTAAGAGAACATGAATTTCGTGAACGTATATTTTTATCATTGGCAGATTTGTCTTGTATGTGTATGTTATTGTGTGTAACACCACAAGTACGTGATGCAGCAACACAAACAAAACGCGACACACAAATTTTAAAAACATTTCAAATGCAAGTTAGTAATATACAAAGAGAATGTGTTACATGGTTACAAGATTCAGCATTACGTATTTATCGGCCAAATGTGAATGAATTCCATCAAGTGTTGTTGAAAGTTTTATTTCTTGAACAACCTGAACAATATTACAAAATTGATAATTGGCCAGGTGAAAATGAACGTATATTATTTTTACGTTTAGCTAGTGAAGTGCCATTATTACAAACAACATTATTAAGAATATTATTAATTGGTATATCGAAAGAACATCCAATAGCACCAACAGAAATTATCGAAATAACTGATCAATTAATTAAACGTGCTGCCAATTTACCAACAGATTGTGCACCACCATTAGTTGTTGATAAAATTGAAATAATCGATTTCTTTTTCAATTTATGTAGTTACAATTATCCAGAAAATATTACATTACCAATTGGTTATGTACCACCGAAATTGGCAATTAGTGGTATATATTGGATGGTATGGTTGATTTTATTGATATTAGCGGCTCATAATCCATTAACATTTGGAAGTTTGGCATGGGAAAAATATCCAATGTTGCGCATGTTTATGGAAATGTGTATAACAAATCATTTTTCATTTCCACCACCAACAATAATGGCAACATTAGATGATGATTATCAAATAAAAGAACAACAATTATTGGCTATGGAAAAACAGAAAATTTTAGAATTTGAAACACATTTAGCTGCTGCCAGTACAAAAATGGAAATAAATGAACAAACAAGTTTATTATTACCACAATTAATGGAATTACGTCCACAAGGTGATGCCCGTCGACCACCACAACATATATTAGATCAATTACAAATATTGAATAAATCACATCGCTTAGGACATTTATTGTGTCGTTCAAGACATCCTGATTTCTTATTAGACATTATGTCCAGACAAGGAGGTACAGCTCATATGCCTTGGTTAGCTGAATTGGTACATAGTTCAGAAGGTGTTTTGGCTCATTTGCCAGTACAATGTTTATGTGAATATTTATTGTCAACGGCACCAACTGAAAAATTAACAAAACATGGACAATTATTGCAACATTTACGTGCAGTTGTTATTGGTAATGATCCATGTGTGGCATGTGAAGTATTAGAATATTTATTTCGTCGTTTAACATCTGATCATAGTGCCAGTCGTACACAAGCAACAAAAGGCTTAAATTTAATATTGGCACCATCAAATGATGATGTCATTGAAATTAATTCAAATCATATAAATAATAATACTACATTATGGTTGACTAATTATATAAAACAATTTCTGCATTTTAATGCAATTAAACCATTATTGGTGCAATTTTTACGACAAGCTTTACAAATTGAAACGAATCCATTACGTGTTTCAAGTTATATAAATTTCTTAACAACACAAGAATGGAATGAATCATTTGTTGAATTAAATGATTTAATTATCGATTTATCATCAGTGATTATTGAACGGCATAGTGTTGCATCATATGTTCTACCAGGTGAAAAGAATACAACATTGAAAAATTTATTGAATATATTTTATTTGTATACACAAAAGGCAATAAAAGAATTTTCTGAAGAAACTTATACGTTAATGCAAAATTATAATAGTGAATATGTGATTGTAACATTTAATTTAAGAGGAGGAGGAGGAGGAGAACAACAACAATGTGCAATGCAACCATTAGTTATACATGCTGCAATTGTTTTATTAACTTATGGACCATTGGAGAATTTTGTATCGTTTGATTTATTATTAAATATATGGTTTCCATTAAATCATGAACATCCAAAAGCTTTTCTACCAGATACATCAGAAAGTACTTCATATTTACCAGATTGGATGAAATTACGTATGATACGATCGAATGTGTCACGTTTAGTGGATGCTGCAATTGAAAAATTGGAACCACCTAAATTGGTATTGTTTATACAATCATTTGGCATACCGACGAATTCAATTAGTAAATTATTACGTACATTAGATAAAGCAACAATTGTTGATCCGAAATTAGTTGTTGATTCTGTATTAGATAAAACATATATGATACAATTAGTTGAAGTACAAAATAAAAGAGGTGCAATTGGTGGTGAGACATTTGTTAAAGCAATCGAAATACAAATGCCAATTGTACATGATGTTTACGTTGATATTAATGTTGTAAACAAAGAGAATTTACCAACAGATTCTATACCACATAAACAAGGAAATGATATTTCAATAGAAACAGTCGAAGTTATAAATGTGTTAAATAATTTATTTAATACACAATTTATTGGAGATAAAAATAAATTAATATTATCTTTAATAAAGGTATTTATTTAATTTTACATATAATAGTTTCGCTATATCTTTGATGCTACGTCACAAATTGTAATTGTACGAACTAATCCAATATTTGTGAGTCAAAAGAAATTATGTTCTTTAATTAATACGAATTTCTCAAGTTTTATTTGAATGTAAGAGGTATGCGGGGGACTGCGCTAGTCAAATGTTTGTAGAAATTCATAAAAATTACGAATTGTTCACGTAATACGTATATTCATTCCTAATAGTGTTTTAAATGATCATGAAATATAAAAAGTAGTGCTTAACTACATTCGTACGATTGACACAAACTAAATATTTTCCATCTCTATTTAATACTCCCTATAATATTAATGCGATAATGCAGAATAATAACATATGTATTTGATATGTTCTACTATTTGTGATGTAGCATCAAAGATATAGTGAAAGAAGTGTACATATGTTATATATACATATACATATAGATTATTTACAATAACTTTTTTCTTATTAATTGTTTTAGGCTATAACATTTAAGAAAGTATCAACAATGGATACAATAATTAATTATATGAAATCAGTGCCAACAAATTTTCTTTTACCAATTATACGAAATTACAATTCATTTACAACATTAATACGATTAATATTTAATACTGACTGTATAAATAATGAAAGAATTCAACTTGCTACACAATTATTAAATATAATTGATTCAAATATTGATAATAATATAGCAATTATATTGAAACGTTATATAAATGATAAAGATTCGATAAATATTAAAATAGAGAATGAAATTAAAAATGAATTAATAAAAAATATAAATGAAAATGATGCCTGTGATATTGGTAATAAATTAGGTAATATTTTGTTTGAAAATGAGGCAAAAGCTGGTAAAACTGGTTTATTGGTTGATTGGTTATCGGCTATTGAATTGGAAATTACAAATTTCGATAAACATAAACTACAAATGAATTTATTGTTTTGTAAACATAATTTGAAATTTCGTCCATTATTGATGTCATTAATATTACAACGTGCCAGTTGGAAAAGTTTACATAATATATTTGATTATCTTTTATTGGAAAATCATTCACAAGATATATGTCCAATGTCTGCATTAGATTTTTTTACTGCATTAACAAAAAGTCCACGTTTATGGCAGGGACGAGACAAAGCAATACCAAAACATTATCACAACGAAGATGTATTACAATTAACAAAAGATCAAGCTATAAAAATGGTTCAATTTATATTAGAAGAAGCACAAAATAATAATAATAATTGGAAAAAACAAATGGAATCCAGATTAGAGTTATTATTAAAATGTGTTAATATTTGGGCTGTACATATAATGAAATTCTTAATTCAAAAATCTGACAATAATATCTATTGTCGGGAATTATTATTAATGATTTATATGTCGTTACCATTTATTGGACAAAATAATGAAATTAATTTGAAAAAAACAATTATCAGTATTGATGTATATAACAAAACATGTTCCAGTGCTGTTGATGAAGTGGCACATTGTTTATTAAGCGCATTAGCCGCAACACCACGAAGTAAAGATTGGCCAAAGAAGAGCCAGGATTTGGAATTGTGTGCAAGAAAATTAACAGCCACTCATCCTGTACTAGTTTTAAGACAATTACCAATGTTGGCTGGTAGTTTAAAGGGCAGAGCACAATACGAATGGAGTGTATTGAAAAGTCGAGGACATTTAATGTTGTTCCATCAAGTTTTAGGCTTAATGGAACTACTGGAACCGGTAATATTTGAGCCGACATCAACATTAAGTGATTTATTGGATTCATTTTTTCTTTTATTACAATATCATGGTAATAATAAAGATTTAAATATATTAGTTAATCGTCTTGTTGATTTTATGCAAAAATGGATGATGAAAGATATTAAAAATGCATCGAAATATTTACAAGAACATGGAAATATTTTAAATGACATACAATTTAGTCAGCCAGGTGTTAAACCACTTTTGTCAAGTGTTTCTTTGCCAATAATGGTTGATTCAAATGCTGGTGCTGCTGCACCACCACCAATTGAAGTATTAGTTGGTACAACAATGCCGCCAATTGGTGAACGTTTACCATCACATTGGACACAATTGGTGCAAGCGATACAATACACAGAAAATCTGTCAGCTTTACAAGAATTGGATCATTTAACAAATAAGAAACCGCAATTATTGGAAAATTGTTCACAGTATTTGTATGCATCGATCAGTTCACCAAACAGTTCAATACGTTCATTATCATTAATTTTAATAATAAGATGGTTGAAATTTAATCCACAAGCGGCTAGTGAGGCATTACCATCTGTTTTAGCATGTTTAGATAGTAATAATGGTGATATTGTTGCTAGCATATTGGATAGATTGGCTGATTTAATAACAGTTATGCAAGAATATTCCAAAGTTATATTAACTAGAGTATTTCTATTAGGTATGAAATCGAATACAAATACAACAACAAATATAACTAAAAGTATTGGTTTGTTAAGCTTACAATATGGATATTAATTAAAACAACCGTTTATTTATTTAACATAATCAAATAATAATTATTATATTCAAAATGTTATAATAATTCATAATGATTATTATTACAAATATTTAGGTAATAAAAAAATGTATGCCTTGATTTGTAATAATTAATAATTTTGTATAATTAATGATCAGATCACATCCTGTCTTAAAATTATTACTCTAACTTTATACATATAATAATCCCATTTTTATTTCAATAAAATAATGCTACACTTATTTTCTTTGCTTTTTTTTAAATACAATTAATGATAATAAGTATAATTTGTTTATTTAAAATTAAAAGTTAACTAAAATAATTTATTATGTAATCGATATACTCGTTCATTATTTTGGTGATTTTTTTATATAAGTAAAAAACTTTTAGTTTTTGTATACTGACTAAGAATATTGCAAGAGTTCTAATAAAGGTACCTAAACATTTTTGAACAGTATACAAAACTATAGGTTTTTTGCTTATATAAAATAATTTACAAAATACACACTCATAAATTCAGACAAACTGCTTAGAATAAAAATAATGTTTAATCATAGGTCTAATATAACTTTAATATTGTATTAGTTATTCAAAAGACTATTTATAAATAGTTAACTTATTGCAACAAATATAATAATAGTTAATGAAAAAAAAATCACAGTCGTCTACAAACATGTTAAAAAATAAATATGTCACATTAAGGCTAAATTTTAATTTATTTTATCTTATTTTTATTTTCATCCATTTCAGTATTAGATTGGTAAAATAATTACGTGATAAACAATAAAATAGAAATATATACCGTTAAAAAAATTCTATGTACGACACAACATGTCGATAATTTTGCCCCTATACTATATATATATTGTTGTCAGTATTTTTGTAATTTGTCATGTGGCATCAAAGATATAACGAAACTACTATATATATATGTATTTACATTTAAATTGACCAGCTATTTAAAACCCGAACAAAAAAAAAAGAAACAATCAACAATAACGATACCTATTTTAATATAAATGCGTTCCTAATTTTTCAATTAAAGAGTGAATCAAAAATAAGAATAAATGAACACGACGATTTAAAATTAAAATTGTTATATACAAAGTATGACGATTGATTTTCATGCAGTGACTGTGTCCGTGTCACCGGGAGGTAGTGAATATGGTTTTTGTTTACGTTGACGTCTTCTTTCACGTCTTTCGCCCATTACCAAACGTAAATGTTCTAATTTGCCACGTGTTTTTAAATTTTGGTCTTCAGTGCAATATGCGGTTGTTTGATGATGGTGATGTGTTGTTGATGTTGTTGTTGTTGTCAGTGATGATGACGACGACGATGGTGATGATGATGACGACGTTGGCTCTATATCGTTCTCTTCTTGTTCGGTTTCAGGTACACCTAGAGATTCTTCTGTTGTATTTGATGGACCATTAGTTGAATTGTTTGTATTTGTATTATTACTTCGGCGTGTTGTTGTAGTGGTTGTGGTGACACGACGTAATTCCGGTACGGAACACAAGAGATCATTTAAAATGTGTACAATTGTAGCAACATCACGACGTGGTCGGCCTTTTGGGTCCTGTAGGGCGGGATTTAGAGCACCACTGAACGTTCCAGAATAAACACTCTCTCTACGCCCTGTACATTTTCATTTCTTGTTTTTATCATTCATAATTTGTATTTTTTTATGAAAACTTACCTCTATTACGGCCTGAGAATACATCCGCCGATAATCTCCGTAAAGTGTGTTGTAAATTTCGAGAAGCTTGCAAAAGACTTGGAGGATTTGTAGGCGGTGGTATATTATTTATAGATGAACTACTACTGCTACTGCTATTACTATTATTATTATTACTATTAGGGGTTGGTTTAGCACCAGAAACAGTACTTAATTGCAACTGTATTAACATCATATGATCACCTAAACGCATACTTAAATTTAATGGTGCTTTACCGCAGAGGAACTCATTTACTTGAGTATCATTTAATGATTCTAATGCTTGCATTATTCCAATTTCTGGACGTTGTGTCTGTAAAATGAAATCATATTTTTTATTAAATCTATTGTTTTTTAATGTAGAAATATTTATTATATGTATAACATTTGTTATTAATATTTTAAAACTTATTGACATAATAATGCGGTAGTAAATAATATTTTAGAAAAATCTATTGATTTCCACAATAATTATCATCATTGTTGTTGGGTCAATATTGACGTAAAAATTGCATTAAAAAAAAAACCACAAAAATGTTTTGTGTTGTTCTTACAATCAGTCCAGTTTCAACATTTGGTAATAATGTAATTCTAGCTCCATCTGATATTCCATATTCTACTAAGCTGCCTTCTTGTAACTGTCTGAAAATTAATTAATATAATGTAATAAATGTAAATAGTAATTACAATGAAGAATATTTTTGTACGTACTTATCTCGAAATAGTAAACAAATTCGATCTCTAGGTACTTTGAGTCTTTTTGAAACAATTTTCTTTAAATTCTCTATACTTGTGTCTGGTTCAACATTTATATAAAAATCACCCCCTGTTGTGGGGTTCACATGTATCGTTATTTGACTATTTGTTGTGCCACACCCCTGTGAAATGGGGTTAGTAGATGATTGTGAACTGTTTTCCATATTGTATTTTTTAAAAAATTTATTAGCTTCTGTGTGTGTGTGTGTGCTTGCTCGCCTTTGTATATTCTGGGTGGTGATGATTATAATTATGTATATATATGCTATATAAATAATTAGGACCACTATAACACTAAACACAGTAATGTTTTAATCAAGTTCGTCACACACACCATGTCAGATTGCACAAATTGCATTTATTAAGTCAGGTACAAGTAAAGAGGATAAGATAATAAAAAAACAATAGCGAATTACGGTACTGTTAAAAGGGACTGTTTTCTGTCTGGTTGACAGGTTTCGTGCGTCTCTTGCATAGGCAATCGCACGTCACGAGCATAATAACGTTGCGTTTTATTGGTTGCATAGATTCATAATATCGATAAAGAAAAAAAAAATTCAAATATTTATTATCTGTTTATTTTATATTTAATATAATTTATATACATACATATGTACGTATGTTATAAATAATATTGGAAATATTTATTGACATAAATAATAATATTTAATAAAACTTTGAAGTATCGGTACTGTTTATACCTTCTACTCTTAGTCGCTGTAAGATTGGTCTATAAATTTCGGGTGCAAATGGAAGAATACAACCTCTTTCTTGAATTTCTCCTGCAATAAAAAAACATATAACATACTGAGTTTTAATTTAAAATATGTATACCATCTAAAATCATTTTGGTTGCTATTGCTGCTGGATATCCTACAGTTTTAGCCATAGCTGAAAAACCATTATCTGCAACATCACCATAAACTACTAAATTAACACCGCGTATCTCTTTTCTGCCATCTGGCCAACTGATACCAATTTCATGACGTAAAATAACAAGATCTCGTTCATTTTTATTGTATGCTAATCTAGTTGATAAATAATGTGTAAGCGTATCTAATGGTGAACCCATTTTAATAACATAAACATCGTCATCAAGTAAACCTAAATCTTCTAATAAATCAACAGCATAATCGGAATTTGTACGTTCAGTAATTTTCGTTTTTAAATTATCATAAAATATATTGGTATCGCCTACATCTAATAAATTTATAATAAATTGTCTCCATGTTATTTCCGGTCCTTGATCATGTAAACTTGGATGTGGTTCTGGATCTAATAAACCAATAAATTGTAAACAACGTGCAGCCTGTGCGAATCCAGTATATCTAATTGTTCCTCTTAAAATTGTGTTTGCGTCTTCGATACCATATAATTTAGCATAAGTGGTACTGTCACGATTTGGGAATCCTTCTAAATTAAAGCCAGGTAAAAAGTCCAATGTTTTCGTGGATTGCATTAGTTCGCCACCAGCTTGAATTTCAACAATTTGTCCTTTACGTAAATATTTTGCTGACGATAAAGTATTTAATAATGCACCTCTTGGTGACCATGAGAATTTATATCTTAATGAATTATCACTAAATTCTGGTGCTGGTAAACCACCACAAAAAGATTCAAATGATATTATTCTACCGCCTAGGCATTTTGCTTCATGTATACATTCTAATGCTAATAAATGATCCAATCCTGGATCTAAACCGACTTCATTTAAAATTGTAATGCCAGCATCTGATGCTTGTTTATGTAAATTTTTTATTTCATCACTCATATAACTGGCTGTAACCATATGTGTACCTTCATTTAAACATGCTTTAGCAACAATCGGATGTAAATTAGCTGGTAATATTGAAACAACTACATCTGCATTGGCTACTAATTCTTGCATTGTTTTTGAATTTTCAATTGCATTCAAATATGCACTTTCCACACCTGGATATGTATGAGCTAAATTATCACCAAGATCTTTTTTTTCGCAAGCTACTTTAATTCCAATTGACTTGTCGCGATGAAGATATTCGACTAATGGTGCAGCAACACGCCCTGCTCCTATTATTACGACTTTTTTTGATATTTCACTTGATTCCGGTGCTTTATTTTTTCTAAAAGTAAATTTTGTAAGTATATATACGTATTACTCCTATCTATTATTAATATATTATAATATTTACAATGAAAGTTTTCTTAATTCCTGTATATATTCATAATTTGGTGTTAATTTGCCATTACTTGCAATTATTGCCTAAGAAAAAATTTTACATGTAAGTATATAGTAAATAATATCTATGTAATTTATTTATTTATAACTTACACCATATACAACCGGACAAAAATCATGGTTTTCTAATGGTTCTTGTGCATTCGATTTTAATATATCTTTAACAAATGGAAATAACAAATCACCAAAAAAATCCGTACTTTCTCTTGGAATTTGTGTTGGCATATTATCAATACTACAAACTAATACACCGGGTCCATTAAAACTCTTTGTATCTTTATTACGATCGGCATCATATAAACAAAATGGTGTATCAATTGTTGTGCATTCATTCATAAATTCAATTGAACCACCAGGATCTGCTGATATATCACAAATGGCCAACATACGATGTGGTAAAGCTGGTGCACCAACAGATGTTTGAAGCCATGGTGTATGAGCTGGTCGAAGTAAATGTTTTGCATCTGGAATTGTTATTAATTTTGGACTATTAACGGCCCAATAAATTCCATTAACAATAACTGAAGCGTATGGTGCAATTTTTTTACTAAATGTTGAAATATATCGTTCAGGATGTTCTTCGTATTCGATTGGATCAAAACCGCCACCTTCTGCCCTTTCTAAATAATGTCTTCGACGTACCTCGCATGCATACACTTTATTTAAACTACCATGTTCGGCAGCTTTTCGTAATAATTCCGGTGCAACGTATTCATGCGGCAATTCTTGAAATACTTCTTGTGATCCTTGTGATACATTACCACTGCCGGTGAAAACAAATGTTAATGGACCGATTGATTTAGGCATTAGACCTAATGCTATTTCATAGCCAGCATCACGAACTGCTTGCCGTGCCATACTCGAATTACGATAATTATGGGCCGGTCCAATATGCATGAATGGTGTATGATGGCCTAATGCCAATAATCTTAAGCCTAAACCATGTAGAATGTTTACAGTACCAGCTATACCAGCCATTTTACCAAATGCAACAACTCTTTGGCCTTTCTCGTCCATCAATTTTTCATAATCAATTAAACGTATTCGTTTTTCAATAATGGCATCTAATAAAGGCATATTCGTTTCTTGTGCTTTTATTGTATGCGAAAAAGAACAATATGTTTTATCTGGTATTAATTGATCAACTGGTACTTGTTTTACACCAAATATTACATTTGCCTCGGATATGTCTTCTTGTATAATTGCGCCAGCATTTAAATATGATTGCATTGGATATGCACGACGATTACTTGGTTGTACAATTATTTTAATACCTTGTTTTACTAATTTTCTTACATGGGCTGGAGAAAATGGTGCTCTACGTTCCCATATACTTTGATCTTCTCGTCGGATAGCAATTATTTTTTTTGTATGCTATTTATGATATAAAACATAAAAATGTTTGATATTATCTATTAATGTTGAAAATAATTTCATAATTTTTAATTATTATTTCAATTATGTTTATGTTATGTTTATTCCTATTATAAACAATAATACTGAAATTTTATCAAAATTAATGACTTATTTGTCAATATAGGTATATACATATGTATATCTATATAATACATATGTTTTTACATATACATAAATTTAACTAATTGATCAATAATAAAAATTATTCCATAAAAATCTTCGTCAATTGTGACTTTGATTGATGAAGGGAAAAGTACAAATAATTAACAAAGAAATACTTACATAGTGCATCCTCGTATAATTTGGAAAAATTGTTGTTAATTTTCTGATTTGTAACATTTTTTAGTAGATATCTTTTATAATAATTATATTTTATCAAATTTTTTAAACATATAATAGGTACAATAATACATATACTCGTATAATGTAGACAAATGATTATTATTTTTTCATTAATTTCTTTTTTAATCCAAAAATGATGACCCTTTTATTAATTTTAACACATTTATAATTACAGAATAGCATTGTAACAAATTTACAAAACAATTACATATAATGAATTATAAAAATTGATTGTCATATTTATACAAGAAATGTAAATTTTCTTATCTACAATTTTGTTATAACCTTATGACCCCATCTAATAATAATAATAAATTATTAATATAATACCCTGTATGTATATGAGTACATACATATAATAGTACTTATTATATTTTGATTTATTACAAAATATGTTATAATATTTTTTATCAAGTTTGCTAAATACTCGTATACATATTTACATATTATGAAATTATATGTATAATATAAAATGCGACAGATGATTAAATAAACACTGGTCCATTAGGATGTTCTTTTTTCTTCAATAAAGACCATATGCTTTCATTTGGACATGAGAGCATGCATAAAAAAGCCCACCCATATACACTAAAATTGTTTCAATTTCATATATATACATATATACCTATATATTAGGTAATAATTTCAAAAAAATCATACCATTATATTGATATCGCTTTTCATCATCAATATATGCATGTACCCAATATATAATATAATATGATAACAATGAAAAATATAATTAAACAACAATAAGTAATATTTTTATTTTGAATAGAAAAATGATTCAAGAGTGAATTATTAATAATAATTAGAATCTAATGAACATTTTCTATAGGCACATATAATGCTCGTATAAAAGTACATATAATTTTGATTGATTTGGTATTTGGTTTTACCTAGTGCAATATTGTATATTATTATAAACGATAATGCATTCGCAAACAACTAATAAATCGAAATTTTTAAAAATTATATATGATTTCTTTTTGTTATTCTTTTCAATAAGTTCTTTGCACGGTTTTCCGCATTTGGCTAAAACGAAACGTCGTCATTTATTTGAAATAATTATATGGATGTTATTAGTAATATCTGCAATATATGGTACGGCTCGATTAAGTAGTATGACTTTAACACGTTACCAAGAAAATCCAACTGTTATTACGATGGAACGAGACCGTTTTGCATGGAATACTTCTTTTCCAGCAGCTACAGTTTGTCCACTATTTAAATTGGATGAAGATCGTTTAGATGAATATATAAATAATTCAAATGAAAGAAATAAAACATTTTTACGTCAGTTTATTATATCATTATCAGAAGCAAATTATTCAAATTTTGATAAAATTGTTGATTATAAAGACATTCCTTCAGAAATGTATTTAAAACTATTATTAGATTTGAAATTTAATTTTAAACCAACAGTTACTAATTCTGGATTACATAAAACTAAATATGGAATTATGGAAAGTGTTACAGAAATGGGTATATGTTATAGTTTTAATTCGCATTTAGCTGTGTATAATTCAGCTGAATATTGGTCAAATGGTACATGGAAATTATTAAAAGAAAATGATACATTCTTTGTAAATCCATTAGATGGTGAAGTATTTGCGAATCTTATGAATATGAAAACAGGATTTAGAGTATGTTATTTTGTGACAGTATATTTTTTTAAATATTTTATTGAATGTATGTGTCGCAGTCGTATTCTAATATCAGTTTTATTATAATATGCCTAGGCTTTTACACATTCTAAGTTATCTACTTTTCTTCCTTCTTTTATAGATTTTTCAATATTTTTTTGGTAAAGTCAAGGGCAAAGTCAAAGTCATCATTAAGAGTAGGATACAAATTCTAAGTTTTTTGTCAAAACAAACAATTTATATCTATAAAAGAGGGAGGACATTTAATTGTTATACAAATTATAAAACACATTTTGTGCGTATTATAATAAGATTGAAATTACAATAAGCCTACGACATATGCATGACTAATAGAAATAGGTATACTAATTTAAAAACTTTTTTGATTTTTCAATAGAAATGTACATATTATGTAGTACCTATATTAGATGGATAAAGAAAGTTTGTTCTTTTATCAAATTTAATAATCAAATTTATTAAATTTAATAACAATTTTTATTCTCTATTAAAATTTCATTGTATATACTACATAGTATACGTTTATTATTATTATTATATTAACAAATTAAAAATGGTAAAATCCAGAAAAAAGTCTTTTTTTGAGATGTTAAAAGAAATACCGAAATATAAAAAAATTGAATTTTTACGTTGCTTTTGTGAATCAAGTTCTTTAAATGGTTTAAAATATATTTTGCAACAGCATTTATCACCAATTTTAAAAATATTTTGGTGTACATTGATTGTTATAGCTTTTGTTACAACAATAAATATTAGTACTACAACAATATTACGTTTTTTACATGATCCAACTGTTGTAACAATTGATCATGATCATTTTGCATGGAATACGACATTTCCAGCTATAACAATTTGTCCTATAAAGAAAATTAATTACGATTTATTAGATAAATATGTCGAATATATGATGGTACCAAATAAAACATTATTACGAGAATTTTTAATACGTTTAGCGTATGCTGATTATACAAATTTTGAATTAATTCCATTTTATGATTTAATTGTACCAGATACATATATGGAATTATTGTTAGAATTTCAATATAATTTTGAAGGTGTTATTACAACTAGTACAGTAATGTCGTCGGCATCGGAAAATCGTGTTCTACATTTAACAAAAATTATTTCGGAAATGGGCATTTGTTACAGTTTTAATACTGAATTGGCTTTATATAATTCACCAGAGTATTTTTATTTCTATATTTAATAATAAGTTTTTATGTCATACATTTAAATAAATTTTCTTATAGTTATTGGGAAACTAATTCATGGAAAATTTATGACAATAGTGAAAATTTAGTTAAAATAAATGCGTTAGATTTTGATGCAATCATGAACATTGTTAATATTTCTTCAGATGCTAATGTGTGTGTTTTGACATTTTTGTTAAAAGAATTTATGACAAGATTTTAGTTTAAAATGTTTTCTTTTCTTTTAATAAAGGTTTACTTTCATGGACCGTATGAAATAGCTGATATTGTATCAAAAAATATTTATTCACCAAATGGTTATTTTTTGCAACTGTATTTAACAGGCTTAACATTATTTAGTAGTCCAGCTACAAAAAATTTGGGTATTAATCAAAGGAAATGTCGATTTTATTATGAAAGTGATTTGCAACATTCACCCGTTCATTCTTATGTTTTGTGTCGAATGGAATGTAGAGCTCTATTGTCCAAACGGCTTTGTGGATGTATTCCACATTTTTATAGGAAACTTGGTAAATAATAATTCAAAAATGAATCTTAATATTACATACATATGTACTCACTCGCATTGTGTACTTAATAATTTGTTAAATATTTTTTATTGATTTTTTTCAAAGATGGTGAACGGGTTTGTGACGTATCTGGATTACATTGCTTAGCAAAATATAAAGGTTATATATATTTATGAATAACAATATATAATTTTTTTCACTAAATGTTCTTGATTATTCTTCAGAAAGATTAATACTCTTAAAAGGTGAATGCAAGTGTCTACCAAATTGTGACGAAGTAACTTATTATGTAGAAGATATAGATACTCGTGATTGGTTTTTAGGATCAAATTTACAATGGGGTTTTAAAGAGTATCCAAGAATGCGTTTAAGACGTGACGTCATTTTTGGATTTTCAGATTTATTAGGTATACTTACATAAAATAAAGATAATCAGCTTTATCTTCGTTACTATTGAAATTAAAACAATATTGAAATTTATACAATTATTGTTAAGCTGATTATTTAATAGGTATTGATATAAAGAAGGATAACAAAATGTTTTTATACTTAGTTTATATTGGTGGAATGGCTGGTTTATTTTTGGGTTGCAGTGTATTAAGTTTCATTGAAATAATTTATTTTTTTACAATAAGATTATATTGGTTTGTTAAAAAATATGGTAAAGAAACAAATCAAATTTGAAACCAGTAAAAATGTATGTTTATAATACATAGAGACATAGACATACATATTATATATACATTACATTTGCTGTATATTATTTTATTTGGCACAATATTTAAATAACTTTTAATAAGGATAAATACTGGGTGGTCGTTTTTAAAAAGTGACATGTGTGGTGCAACAATCTAATGGATTTGTGTTTATTTAACAAACTGACAGTAATACGTCACACATCGTGATTTTTTTAAAATGTGTTTCACATATAGGTATACAATTTAAGTAACAATCAAGTTGAATGTATTTATTTATTTATTTACTCGTATGTGCACTTAATAAAAATTACATACAAACATATATCTACATGTTATTAAAATCAAATAAATTCTTTTGAGTATTTTTGATCCTTTGATTAGTTTTATTTTTTTAAATGACTTTAGGTATTTGGTTTATTGAAAATTTACACGAAAAATGTTTTCATCATCATTGTCTATCCAGTCTATCAATATGCTAAGTAAATGAAAATGAAATTAGACTGTTTTATTTTTGATGGAGTTTACATAGTTTACAAATCAATCAATTAATGTGTTTTCACGGTATAATATAAACTCTTTAAATTGTGATTTAAATAAATATATGTATCTACGTATGAACGTATGTATGAATACGTATTCTGTATTTCTGTGAAATTATTCTAAAAATGAATACCTTATAGTTACTTATTACATATAATAAAATTCTAATTATAATTTGAAACTTAATAGTGTATATATAATAGTTTTGTTTCTATCATTTTAATTTGTTGAAATGTGGGCGTATGGCTTTGAAACTTTTCAGTTTTCAGGCAAGTTATATAAATTTTCTATTGGTGAAAAATAACAGCCCCTGAAAAAACACGCTAATCCTACTGGTTGATGTTTTGTTGCTCTCTTTCTATTTCTCTTTTATTGTATCCATCCTGTAATCCATACAGCATCTCTCTGATGATGTGATCTAAAATCGTATTATTCTATTCTTTCAACAGATTTTGTTATTCAGTATCATCAAAACGTTACATTTTTATGTACAATTTCTAAATATTAGAGAAGAGCGTTTTATAAGTTTTTGAATTAAAATTTAACAAAAAAAAAATGTTATCAAATAATAATAGTCGATCGGCAAGAGTGCCAAAATGTGCTCGATGTCGAAATCACGGTATGATATCAACATTGAGAGGACACAAAAAACAATGTATTTATAAAAATTGTTCATGTGCAAAATGTGGATTAATTAAAGAAAGGCAAAGAATTATGGCAGCACAAGTAAGTTAACATTTTTGAAAAATTATTATTCCTAATTTAAATATACCTACCTATATATATATGTATAAACATATAGCTAATACGCATACATATGTATGGTATATTTAGCTATGTATAAGTGTATATGTTGGACAAATAATGTAATTTAATACTTGTGACAGTTTGAATTGTTTGATCGATATTCCATTAAATTCTGTAATAATATCGTCGTCGTGTAACGGTACGCCATAATAAACATCGATAATAAATTGTAAATCAGATGATGTTGAAAGGATCTTATTACAAAATATATCTACATACACTTTTTTTGTTGTTTAAATGATTTAGGTAGCATTGAAGCGTCAACAAGCAGCAGAAGATGCAATTGCTTTACATCTTGCTAGTGCAGAAAGTGGTACTACATACGATTATTTACCACCAGGAAGAATATATGGAATGCAAGTGACTTGTCCCGAATCAGATACAATTAGTAATGGTGAAATGCCATCAACAACAAATCCATTATCAGCAAAAACAAAAACATCAACAACAACGACTTGTAATGAAGATCAACAAGAAATTACAACAACGTTATCATCATCTACATCAGTAAATGATGTTACATTAAGTGAAGATGTTCTTGTTGTAAGTCCAGCATCCATTGATATGTTAAGTAAATTATTTCCAAATAAAAAGCGATCAGTTTTGGAATTGGTGTTGAAACGATGTAACCATGATTTACTGAAAGCTATCGAACATTTTAATTTAAATATTGGCAGCAATAAAAATAAAGTTAGTAATAATAATAGAACAAATTGTGATTCTGATAATGGAATAATAGATGGTACAAAAGATGAAGATTCTATTAATAGTAGTTCTGCATTTCGTCCAGTAAATGTTGGAAAAATTATAACAAAACAATATGGTAATAGTATTATTGGTAGTCAACAACATACAAATAGTAGTGGTTTATCTTTTATTCCAAGTAATAAAGTGTTTATGCAAAGTTTCTATCCATTTTTACCATTATTTAATCCGCAACCAGTATTACCAAACCATCAAGTCTATGTACCGAGATTTTGTGAATGTGAACAATGCAAACACAGTTTGCATGCTAGTATAGAAGGTAGACCATAATTTTTTTTGTTATCATGTATCATCAATAATAAATTATAAAATTCATATAGGTTATTATATCATTTAATTATGCTTATATTCTGCATTTACCTAATTATTGTGCTTAGCTGTATTTTAAAAATGTAGGTATGTAGAAAAATTAAATGTTATTTAATGAAATAAAATCACTATAGAAATTTAATTTTCGATATATGTATTTAACAATTCACTACACGTTTTTCAATAGATAAAGTATGTGGTAGTAGTATTAGGTATATAGTATTCCATGAAGACTACCTAAAATTGGCAAACAAACATTGAATTTATCTTAACTTACTATCTAAACAATGAGATCAAGTTATATAGTATAGCCACATAGTAGGTATATACTTAGATCTAGCAGATATATAATCAAGTTAGGGTGTTGAAGTAGAAAATATCTTAAGTAAACATTCAACCCCTAATACATACATATACATATAGGTATTACTTATAATATGTATAAATGACACCATAATATATAACATCAGATTCAATTTTAGAAATACAATAATGCTCTTTTCTATAAATGATATTTATTACATGTAGGTATATATAGGTACACAATTACAGGTACTAATATATAAGGTGTAAAAAAATCATTTGTTTAATTTTCTCCAATTATACCTAATCATTAGGTATTAGGTATATTACCTATTACTGGTGCGTGCCTATTATTCTATGGGTACTTCAGTATTTCTTGTACTTGAATATGTTTCAACTTTTTCTTGTATTAAAGATTGACCAAACTATAAAAAATAAATTTTAACTGTTATTTTATTGAAAAGCACATATTTACTAATAAAATATTACAGCATTTTGTGTATTTTCCAATTCTAAAATTAATGGACAAAACAATAAATTTAAAAATCCAACAATACGTATTAACCATGGAAATCCAAGTAAATGAACTGTTTCACCTCCAATTAATGGTCCAAAAGAATATGCTAAACTAACAGCAGCTTGTTGTAAAGCATAAACCGGCCCATATGAATTGCTGCCTTTGTTTTCTACCATTGACGCCAACAATGGTACTAAAGCGGCATCCACTGCTCCAACACCTAGTCCCAAACCAAAGTGTGGTATTGTTAATTGATTTATTGTATTTGCTAATGGTAGTCCACAACAACTTAGACCAACAATAACCATGGCACTAATACTTATACGCCACGATTCTACAGGAAGTAATACTGAAATAATTTTATATTATAATTTATAAGTATTATAAGTACATAAGGTCCATTCATTTAGGGATGAAAAATCGTCCATCTTGAATTATGACGTTTTTTAAAATTATCCAATAATTGTCACATTTGTCACCTTATAACCTTTCTTTCGATCAATAAAATTTCAAAAATTAAATCACGTGGAAGCTGACCAATCATATTTTTTTCATCCCTAAATGAATGGACCTTAATATATTGTTTTACTAATTATATTCAGTTAGTAAAACAATTATATTTTTATTAATAATACACATTACCAGTAACGTGGGATCCTAATAAATAGCCAATACTATCTGGTATAAAAATAACACCTAATTGCCAACGTGACGGTGGTGGACTTAAATGAGCCAAAAGCCACATTGGAACACAAGG
The DNA here is from genome assembly GCA_004796505.1 of Oryzaephilus surinamensis. NCBI lineage: Eukaryota > Metazoa > Arthropoda > Insecta > Coleoptera > Silvanidae > Oryzaephilus > Oryzaephilus surinamensis. The sequence continues at coordinate 2,288 of SSSI01007565.1, read as the reverse complement.
TTCTAAAATTGCCATCGACGATGTACAAATACATATTGCAAAAATTATTATTAAAATTTGTTTGTCATGTAATAATTTTAGCCATTCATTATAGTTTGTCGTAAATGTATTAATATTATTTGAATTATTAGTTTCTTGTCTTTCTTTAAGATATGTAATTTGTAAACCTATAAATAAAATTGATGAATTTATTGTCTATATATTTGTCTAACACATATAGTAAATGTATGTATTTATTATGTTGATTTTTATGAATATATCAATGTAGTACCTATATTAATGCACATAAAAATGGATATAATAATAAAAGGAGCTGATTTGCCTAGAATTTGATAAGCCGCTCCACCCATTGGATAACCAATTAAAACACCAAGTGCAATTCCACCAAATGCAAGTGGCATTATTCGAAATCTAGAATCTTTTGACACTGATTTCGCTAAAATGCACATACCGCTGATTGCCACAGCGGCTGAAGAACTGCCATGTAAGGCTCTTGCTAATACAAGCACGCTATATGAATTACCATAAGCAAAAACTTTGACAAAAAATAATTTGTTAAGTTATTTTGTTAACAATATTTTTTTAGAATACTTACGAATTGCTGCTAAAAGCATATTACATGAACCAAGAAGTAATGGTATGTTACAACCAATAACACTAGTTAAATAGCCCACAATTGGTGTAAAAGCTAATTGTACGAAAGCTTTGGAAGCTAATAAAGCACCAAGTGGACCATTATCATTTTCTAATGTTTCAAATTTTCTTTGTAATGGACTTAATGAAGTTGGTCCAGAGTATGTTTTATTTTTTTCGTTGAATGTTGTGTCATTCATATCATTTGAAAATAAATAATCGGGTATAATAGGCACTAAAAACAAAAATATATAACACATCAATAATTATTATATACCTACCTACGAGTAGGTATATGTATGGTAAAAAAGATTTAAAATTTTTTATTATGTATTATAATTTATATTCACCAACAACTGTAAGCAATACATTATCTAGGAAAAACGACAAATAAACAATAATGAAAACAATAAAATTTTTGTCATATAATATACTTGATAAAAAATTCATGTTTACTGTTAAAAGGATGGATTTGGACTGAGTTTAGAAGAATTGTATTATATAAGTGTTAAAGGAATAGAGGGTAGGTAGCATCTGGATAATTTACACTCCACAGAATATATATTAAATTGTGGATTAAGGGTGGTGCATGCATGGTGGTAAAGGGTAAATTGTAGTATGTTGTAGAAATAAATAGGAAATTTGCAGCTTCAATAGACATTCTGTATTGGATATTATGTTATCGACAAAATGCAGACAAATATCGTATTTTGGATAGGTACATACAACAATATAATATGTACCTATTACAGTAAATTAATAACTTATTTTTTTCTTTTTAATTAAAATAGATACATATAAATTATAAATGTTATTATTTATGTCTTATTCACCAAAAATCTTACTTAATTAATTGTGTTCTTATTTCTTATTACATTGTATAATAATACTTATACATTATAAGTTTTATTCTCGTCACTATTGAAATTAAAACAATATTGAAATTTATCCAATTATTGTAAAATTTTCAACATTATATTATTTGTTAATACATATTTGTCCATATTTTTATTGTCTATATTGAAAATTTAACAATTATTGTATAAATTTTAATATTGTTTTAATTTCAATAATAACGAGAATAACACTGATAATTTTTTTATGGACGGACATGTGATGGCTTTTTATTATATAAAAATGTTATATTATAGTATGATAGTGCCAATTTTATTACATATTATATTAGTAGGTGCTTTAATAATTTATAAGTATAAAGTAGCTATATCAAACTATTATATACTTAATATGTAAAATATTGCTTGAACTTGTTTAAAATAATTATGTTCACTTATAATAATATATATTATTAGAATCTTGTAACTTTGTCGTTTATGTTATTAATATCCGGAGAGTCACATCTAAAATCAAATTCTTCAGCATCTGGTAAAGCTGGACATGAATATAAATCGGGCTGTTGCAATAATGTGGGTGCAGATGGGACTCCAACTCTTGCAACTGTCACAGCATTAATAGCTGCTATATTAACGCAATCATAAACAGGCTATATTAATCAAAATAAAATAAAAAATATATTAGTTCCTTTTAAATTTAATAATTTGTATTTTTATATACCTGCGTACGATAAATGTCCAATGTATTATTTGATGTTCCAGCATCCATTGGTGGTAATGTGTTGGTAATTTTGTTTCTTGCAG
>SSSI01007564.1:0-50562 GCA_004796505.1 Oryzaephilus surinamensis | reverse complement strand
AAAAAAAAATGATAAGTTAATTAAACAATAAAAATTAAATCCTGTTGATAAGAAAATTCATAAAATATGTTAATATTATTATTAATTCTTCTGCACACACCATTATTCCCTAACCTTGTACACTTTGTAATAGGGCTTGACCTAAATTAAGGGGATTTGATGGACGCGGCTGTAAAATACTTGGTGCAGCAGCAATAGAACTAGAGGGTGAGCCAGAAGAAGTGGAGGCTAGAACTCGTGGTGATTGTGGAGGTGGTGTTCCTGAGCCTGATGATGATTATTATATATATAAAATGGAAAAATGATGAAAGTTGAGATAGAAAAGAAATAAAAATTAAAAAAAAATTACAAGTGGTTATTTTGATTAGAAAAATTTTTGTGATGCTATTATATGTATAGTATATTAATGAAAAATTTTGCCTGATTCTATAAGAAAGTGATTATCGTTAACAACTGAGAAATAACAATAGTGATTAAATTTTACAAACTTTAAATAAAAAATCTAATTATATTTTTTCATAAAATCTGCGTAAATTATAACATGGTAACATCTTTAGTTATATTTAGTTACTTTAGCAATATTTGCTATAGTGGTTATAACAATTACAACAGATTTTAAATTATTAAAGTCATTAAATTTAATAACTTTGTTAATCACTTTTTTATAGAATCAGGCCAATTATGGGAAAAATTAAATTAGATTAAAAGCCTATTAATTATATTAGTCACGCACTAGTTTACATTCCTATATAATGAAGGTGAAACGTTTACAACTATGAGGCGCCGATTAGGCCTTTATTAAACATTTTAAATTTGTATAAAGTATAAAGCGTGCAAAAAAATATAGGTAAAATAGTTGTTTAAGAGCACATACATATGTATATGTATGTATATTAATACACAATACACATTTTATATACCTATGTTTTCAAATCTTTATATTTTTAAGTGTTTAATGAAGTCCTAATCGGCGCCTCATATACATCAACATATATAAGTAATTATTTGTTTAAAGGAACAACACACACACACGGGTTTATTTCGTGTATTTATAGATGAATTTTTTTTTGTTAAATGCGCGCTCTCTGGTCCTGGTTGCTCGTTAATTAAAAACACATTGACAATGTATACTGATTAAAAATAAAATTTTATGATTTATTTTTTTCTAATACTTTCTCTGCGTTTTGTTGCTCCCAAAATTGCTGCCAGGGCAGACATAATATCACCAAAACAACCAATTTTGTTGAAGTTTATGAAAATGCATTCAAATCAATTTTTTTGGTAAAAAATTTTCACACAAACATACAACACACACTGAAGACGAATTTGTTGAAATTTTCAGTTCGCGCACAATATATACATATATATGTATATATACATATAGGTTTGAAAATAATTGTTTTGTTGGCAAAGAATTTTCTCTATACTGTGTGTGTGCCCCCTTTTTATGATTGCATGTTCACATACACGTTCTTACGTTGTCACTGAGCCAAAATTAACTGATGAGCTTAATCGATTGCGAATCTCTAAAGAAAATGCCTATAGGAGAGAAAGCTTAACTTATTACTAGTTAGAGATTCTATTTTTAGGTGTTTTCCGTCAATTTAATATACTGCAACAATCAGTTGTACATCACCTTACACATGTATTATATTTCGCGATGTACTTATAGTAAAAAAATAAAGTGATGGACAGTTACTAAGTGCTATACTAATACTCTTTATAGTTTTTCATTAAGAAATTGATTGTCGATGAATGTGGTGGGGTTGAATGGAAATGAGAGGGATGATTAAGGAAATTATTTAACATATACATAAATATGGTAATAATAACATTAAAAAGGATGGTTAACGAAAACCGTATCACACGAAATATGTCATGCACAAGCATATTTAACTTTAGACATAACATATTTTAAACAAATTCAATTTTTATAATTTTTATAATTCAATTTTTAAACAAAACGTCCTGTATATCCATTTAAAGTCATTGCTATTGTACTGAATTTGCCAAATTAATAGCCCACCGAAGAGTAACTTGTCATAAATCGTCCATCAAGCCATGACAAGAATCAAAATATGTATGTAGACAAATTAATTAACATTTATTTTGACAAGTCTTTTACGCAAATGGACGCGTGAAATTTGAGTAGAGACATCAAAGAAAAAAACGCTAAAAGGTTTTTGAAATTTGTATAGAATGAAAATAATGAAATTGTTGCAACTTTAAGCCCCAATAATAATAGGTACATGCAATAAAAGTTCTTTCCAGCATGCAGATTCTACTTCCCCTTGTTGTATTGATTAATATTAATGACATGCTCATTTCAAATAACATATTAATATAATGTATTTTTTCATTTCCTCAAAATCTATAAACTTTTTTTTGTTTTGGCTTATTAAAAAATCAATTTTATTTCGCTAAAATGTGTGCTAATATAATACAAACCAATACTGTGGCCTAAAAAGAAAAAATTGACAAAAAATTGTTTGTACAACAAAATATTATAATTATAATTTGTTATAAATATAATATTGAAGCAATAATATAAAATTGTAGGAAAAAATGTGCGTCGAATTCATATCATAATTAAAAAATTTTAAATCAAGCAATTAGTAGAAGCTGGTAATAAATATAATTATATAATATTTGAATAAATATTAATATAATTGAAGTGTTAAATAATAAAAAATTGTAATACAAGCTTAAAAATTATCCTTTTTTTTATTCATTTCGATTCTAATTTAATGAATATATGTAAAATTTTTATATGAAATAGATTGTTTGTATTTATCTACACTAGAACGTAATCATTTAACAATTTCGTGCAGATAATTTTTTGAAAAGAATATACATTAAAGAGTCATGTACATACATGTACATTTTTCCACTTATAAATGATTACGTTCATTATAGACTGTTAAATAAAGATTAAATTGTATATAATAGAACATTACCTTCCGGTTCTTTGGCAATAACAGTTGAACTGCGATCGACTCCACCCTTCTTATCCTCTAAGCGAAGGGCCAGAACATAAATACATTATCTAATATTCCAACACACAGTATATATAATCATCATTATTATTTTAACTGTTTTTTATTTTATTTTAATTTTTAGTTTGAATCGATTGTGTTTCGAAGTATATACTTTTATTAATTGATTATATAATATTACCATAAATAATATCCTAATATATGTATTTAGTGATTAAAAATCAATATAAATACACAAAAAAACAGTGTATCGTACACAATATATGTATATAAGAAATTATTGGAAAATGTGCCAATTAGATTGAAAATTAAATTAAACAAGTATTTTGTGCGAAAATGCTGTGACGACGAAAAAACGGAAAGAAAAATTTTAATATGGTGTTTTTGTATGATTAAATTACTAATGTTAGACGAGCATTTCTTAGGTGCCAAAGGAAATATTAATAAAATACAAAAGTTTTATGTTGATATGATTAGTTTGAAGAAAAAATAAAAGAAGAAAAGCTTAAATTTTTACAGCAAGTTTAATATTTCCTGTAGCACCTTTTTATTTGTTCAAATAAAGCTGCGTTTTTTACAAAATTTACAAATTTTCGACAAACTAAAAAAAAAACGATTATCTGCATTAATTGTTAAATAAACCAGTGGTATGTGGGATGAATGATTAATTTGCATTTTAATAAATTAACGGAGTGAGAGGTTAAATTACCTGGTCATTCATCATCAGAGTCTGAGCAATCTTTGAAGAAAGGACCAACAATAATTAAAAAAAAACAACCCTTATATATTAGTTTAGTTTTTAAAATTAAAACAGTGCCAAACTATTCTAAAATTGTATTGTACGTAATTTGTTATACATGGTAATGATTAGGTCTTTTCCAACAAGCAGTAATTTCCAGTAATAGAACTATATTGGATGCGCAGTAGCCTATTTGGCACGATATTTAGCTACTGCGCATAAAATATAGTTCTATTACTGGAAATTACTGCTTGTTGGAAAAGACCTATTATTTACAAAATTAATCCTTTAAACAAAGCATAATTAATTACAACTATAACATCTTTTTTAAAAATTTAATTTATATGTAAATGACACAAAAGTAACATAACCTTCCAGCCGATAATTATATAATATATGGATTAGACGATTAAATAATGAATATTTGTTGTAAAAATTGTTATTGACAATGAATTTAAACAGCAAATATATTGGATGAAAAACTGGGCATTTAATAGATATATTATAGAAAAATGAGTGCGATTCATATAAAAAAATTATGTGCATAAAAAGAATATAAAATTAATAAACACACAAGCTGATTAGGATAGAAATAGAAAAAATTAATAATGACAGATGTTAATTAAGCATAATATAGGCACTATTTTTAGCACTTACCTTTAATATCATCGTCTTCTAATGTTGTTGAACTATCAGTTGATTCTTTCACTTGCGAACCATCGCCCTTTTTCACGATAATACTTCGGCCTATAACATAAATTGTTTAAAATCAATTGTTCCAAATATTAAATTTTATATTAATTATTATAAAAATATTATTAAACAAAAGAAGAAATTTAAGAATTATTATTTTAAGCCAATACAAAAAAAAAAAATTATTAATTTGCTTTAAACGAAAAATAAACAAGTCAAAATTCAAGTGAGAAAAATTTATTATTATTGTTTTTTTTGTTTAAAAATATTATTTATTAACAAACATTTTTTTTTTTTACTATAATGCCAAAATATTTTCTTATAGTACAGATTTGGCAGTACAGTGAAAAATTTTATACATAAAACATATTTGAAACAAAAATTAACATAGAATTATACAAATTGTGAATAATATAAGGTATAATAAAAAAAGCTTTAATAATTATTTTTTTATTAAATATATACATATAATATATAAAAAAATGTGTTGTGCGTGAAGTGATGAGTTTGTGATGAAAATATATAGTCACATAATTATTAAGTTGAAAATAAGACAACATAAATTTTAAAAAGAAAAAAATCTTAATTTTGACAAAAAATATAATAAATTCATGCATGATTTTATTATAAAATTATATAATAAGCATTCAAACGCACACATTTCCTCATATACAGGATGATTTATTTATTAATTTTTAATATCATTTAAAAAAACATATCAGCCTGTACGATTAACAACCTCAATTTTGGCCATCATTCAATAAATCCATTCTTATAGAGAATTTGGCAAGAAAAATTGAAGTTGTTTTAGATCAGTGGCATTATTTTTTAAACAATTAGATGTATTGGTCATGTAAAGCGATAAAAATGGTAAATGTTGTGGACAATTAGCCAATCCACCACCCATCCAGACTGCAAAATTCAAAATTATGCCCTTTGAACTGTTCGCGCCAAATTATACTGTCGAAATAGGTAGAATTTCGTTGTTTTTCGTGAAGGGGTGGCATATTGGATAAATTATGATAGTGGTTTTATATATTATAAGAAGGTTGATGCAGGTTGCAGTGTTCTTACCACATTCTAGTTGCATCAAGGTGAAGTGAAGTGAGGTAGGGTGACGTGAATAAGTCCGCCACAACCAACAAAACAAAGTTACCAACTACTCAATGCTCTATTCTAAATTATTATGCACAGCTACTAATATATAAAATATTTATATACGGCCCTTTAAGTCCGTTAAGAAAAATTATAATGTGTACAATATATATATTTGTGTTTTAAGACCAAAAAAATAAAGAAAGAATCAATAAATATATATGTGTGTGTTTGGATGTATGTGTGTGTGTGTGAAAAATAATTGCACTTCCATTATTTTATTGCATTGCATATATAATATATATTGTGTGTTGTTTGAAAGGCAAATTAAATTAGGTATATATACATACAGGAAAAAGAAACAAATTAAATTTAAATAAAAAAATTTCATAAAATCTTTGTTAGTTGAAAATTTGGCGAATGCGCGCTCGCCTTTCGCCATTTAATATAAATGATAAAATTTTACCCCACCCGATCCCCCGAAATGGAAATTACATCAAAAATTTGAAAAACTTACCATCATGCTTATTAAAAAAATACATAATTATATAAGATATAAATACATAGTATACTAATTTATTAAAACTGGACTTATTAAAATGTTGTAAAAACCAATATGTATAAGTGAAGTTGATAATAATGGTCTGGCAATTATATTTGAAACTATAGTTACTTATTATTAAAGTGAAATGGGATGTTTTATGGTAGTCTAATGGTAGAAAAAGCTATTATACAAAACTACTTTTCGTACTGTTGGTATTTTGAAACATAATAAAGCTGCATATGAATACATATACATATATATGTATATTTTTACAACATTTTATTACGAAAAAGTAGGCAAAGAAATTTTCGTGTAAAAAAGTTTGTGTAATATTGTTTAGATTATTTTTAATAAAAATTTCAGTATAGAGGTTTAAAAGCGATAAATTTAAATTTGTTTTTCATATAAATATATTACATTATAATAATGAAAATAAAAATTAACTTCTCAAAGATGATATGAATTATTTTTAGTAACATTTAAAAAGTATTAAAAATTATATATATACGATATAATAATAATAATAATATAAGAACAGAATTTAACTTACTTGAAAAGTTTCGAGTTGCTAACATTGTAGTAAGAATAGCTCCCTGAAAAATAAAAAACGATTAACGTTACATACAATTTAATTGTGAAAAACATTTTGTTTTTCTCGTTATTTTAATAAAACTTTGAAAAAAGTAATAGAAATATAATGATTCGTTTCACAATAAAAATACAACAATTGCAATTAAATGAAAATTAAAATTCATTCGACTTACCTTAAGTTTACGACGTGCATTGAATTTCTTGAGACAGTCAACAGTTTCTTGTCTATGTACCACGGAAGCAACACGTTCTCTTTGCTAGAAAAGAAAAAATACAAAAAAAATTAATTGCAATTTTCAAAAACTAAAATAAAAACTAACGCAAATCCATGGGTGCTTCAGGGCTTCAGCGGCTGTAATTCTTTTAACTGGGTTCACAGTCAGCATTTGGTTGATGAGATTTTTGGCTTCCGGCGTAACTGTATCCCATTCGGGACTTGGATACTGCAAAAATATCACTTGTATTACAAATTTAATAGTATTTTTTTGTGTATCGTACATCGTAAGCTCCAGCCTTAATTTGTGCATAAAGTCTATGTTGATCTTCATCCCAAAATGGTGGATAACCGACTAGAAGTATGTATAAAATAACACCGCACGCCCATATATCTACCGGCTTTCCATACGGCTCCTTTTTCAGCACTTCCGGCGACAAATAACCAGGCGTACCGGCAAAACCGAACCATGCCTGTTGTTCACCTTGCACCTCAATTGCCAAACCAAAATCGGCCAATTTCACTGCCGCTCCTTTCGCTTTACTGGCTAACAACAGATTTTCAGGCTGTAAAAGTGAAATCCATTTTGAATTATTTACTATTTCGTCCAAAATGTGGAAATGTGGTAGCAATTTGAAAATACCTCTGGCACAGTAAAACTGAAAAATGATTTATCACTTTTCTGAAACTAATAACCGATAGAAAATGCAGCAAATGTTTCCAAACAGAAAACATTGTCAAATTCATTGAACTACCGTCTGTCTGGACCGTAGAAAGCAATAAATTACTTTTAAGTTTTATTGCTCGGCAGGTAAGTATATTTTTTCTTGTTTTCTAATTTCTACTCGTAATTGTGACGTTTATGATCGCAGAGGCATTTTTAAAAATCATTTACAATACCTTGAGATCTCTATGTACTACACCATTTTGATGACAATGATTTACAGATTCTAAAATTTGTTGAATACAATGTGAAGCATCTGCTTCTGAATAAAATTCTCTTGCTACAATATCTTCGAATAATTCACCACCCGTTACCCTGTAATTAGACAATTTCTTTTGTATTTTAGGATGACAATGGACCAGTTAAAAAAAAAAAAAATGTTTTCAATACTTACAAATCGAATACTAAGTAATGAAAATTTTCTTCTTGTATACTGTCATGTAATCTCACTGTGAATGGAGAGAAATATATTATAATCAGTGATTGGAAATATATAAATTTATGGTGGTCAATAAAAATAACAATATATCTTTACAACTGTACAAATTTGTAGCTTTTCAAACTGTTACTGATGACTATACTATTAAGAAGTAAATGCTTTTGTTGATGGGCTAATATTTTAACCTTTTTTCCACTTCTTAATAGTGTGCTTTCATTTTTTCTGATATTCTACTAGCTGTTTTAAAATAATAATGGAAAATGTTTGTACTTTTGTCATATTGTAAAAGCTTTTATTTGTGTTAAAGGTTTCAATTAAAACATTTTGTATGAAATTTATTATTAATTATATGTAAATTTTATGTAAACATAATTAATATTCATTTGTATACATTACAACAACAACATCAACAAAAAAGAATGTATTATCGTCAAAGTGTAAATGAGAATCTAAAACAACAAATTTACTGACTAATTCTAAATTATTTACACTAATCCTATAAGCCCTAAAACTCATTTACAATTCGACGATAAAAAACGTAAGTTTTTAAAAATTTTCGTATTTGTTGTTTACTTTTTTCGGTGTATTGTTACAGACCTCTCATTAATATAAATAATGTTGTCTACAGGGAAAAACCAATAAATTGTTTGTACAAGGGCGTCACTTAAAACTTGTACACCTAAAATTAATTTTCCATTAACTAGGTGCTTGTTATTTATCATGTAATGTGAGAACTTTAACTTTATTAAAGTTTGAATAATATGATCTATAAAATTAAACAATAATAATTAGAAATTAATATATTATTAACTTTCCTACTATATGCATCATCATTTTAAATTGTTTATTAGTGTAATCAGGTAAGTTATTAATAATAAATTCATTGTTTGCTAACATATATAGAAGTAAGTGTGTGTGCAATTGGAAAAACCATTAAAATTTTATACATATAAGTATAAATACAGGGTAAAGCGGTGAAAATCGGCACATTTAATAAGTACAAGAACAGTGTATTAAAAACAAGGAAAACTATATATGCACATAATAAAGTATTCAAAAAAGAAAAAAGTTTTTCTTTTGTACTTTTTTCCCTTCAATTTCAATATTATGCAAATACTTCGTGTTCGTCCTTGTAAAAGGATTTATTATGAATTTAGGTCTCGTCATTCAAAATGGTAAACATTTAGTTAAACAGAAATTTATATAAGGAAAACGTGTCCTGCACTCACAAATCGAATTTTCCAATAATACAAAAAAATTTTTAAAAAATATACACATAGATATAGAGAATAGAGAAGGAAAAAGAAACTTTCATATATTAATGGTTTTTATTTATTGTTCGAGATGACAGTTTAATTTGTAATTTATTGTATTTTTATAGGTATATAAATTTAGACGTAAATTGCTAACTTGCTATTATATGCGGTTACATAAAATTATTATCATTTCGTGGCCAATTAAGTATTTAACAACAATATTTAATAACATATTGTATATACGTGTAAAATAGACATTTGCATGCGAAAAACTGGGTCGATTTTGTATAGTTAGATTATATTATTAAAGGTCTGCATTTCTTTTTTCTTGTAAGGAAAAAGAGTAATAATAAACACAAATGCAGTGAACAAGAAGAAATGAATGAAAAACTCCACACAACTACAATATTGTAAAAAATATTGTATAATAATAATAATGAAAGCATGCAATATCCAACAAACATATATATGTATAATAGTATAGTTTAACAGAAATAATAAAAAAATTGTGAATTAATTATATAAATATAATAATGGAAACAGATACAGTTTTTGAAAAAAAAAATATATAATAAATGTAATAAAGTATCATAAATAATTTATTTAATGAGAAAAAAGTTAAAATGATTTGAAAGAACGATTACCTAAATGCTTGAGAACCTCGGGATTGCTAACTATATATACAAATGAAAAACAAAAAAATTAAGTTAAAACCTGCCCTTACATTTACATTCGTACAAAAATAATTTCAGCTAATTAATAACAAAAAAAATGGAATGATGTTAATTCAATAAGTTTTTTAGCAAAGAATTATATATCTGAGTGAAAATCAATTTGAAAAATTGACAGAAACAATAATATATAATATAGAAGAGAAAAGCACAATGAATGAAAATAGTTTACATTTAAAACAGTTTTTTTTTCAATTAGTAGGTAACTAAAAGGAAAACAAATTAACAACAAAAAGAGTATTACAAATAAATTTAGTATTTACTGTTTCTCTTTTTTTTTTGGTTTTTCATATACTACGTATAGAAAAAAACAACTCACCTATATTTGGATGTTGAAGTTTTCTACAAATTCTAGCTTCCCTTTCTAATTTTTGAAAATCTGCAACAAAACAGAATAATGGAAATTATACAAACCTATCATATATTGTTTTGGGGGAGAAACAAACATCCAAGAATATAATATAAATGTCTAAATTTAGCTTCTGTACGGAATTACATTTCAAAATTGTTATCGAAATAGTAAATTTCAAGTTAGACAAGCTAATTTACGTTGTAAATGATGTAAAATAGTTCTACATATGATATTATATTAAAGCTAGTTATGAGATTCATCAACTATATACATATATGTATAACGTAAAGTGGTTACTGATTAATTTCATACACATATTTAATCAAATATTTTCTTAATTGGATGCGGAAGATAAGCAGTTTTTTTCCTAACAAAGAATACGTACATTTTAAATTATTTCATGAACTGCATAAAGTATTATGTTACAAAATGATATAAATTCTGGTTAAATAATTCAGTCGTTCCATTTTAAAAGGGTTACAATATAAACACACCTGCGTACCCAAAACATTATGTTTTTGGTTTAATAAAAAAATTATATTAGGAATTTGAGCAAAAATTTGACAACGTTGAGAGAGACCTAAAATGTAAAATTAGGTATGCTTTATTCAAATCTGTTTATAGAATTTAATATGAAACGTGTAATTTTTCCAAAATATCCTTCTAATGATTTTTATATCTGAGAGAAAGAAAATAATAAATGTTTACTTTTCAAACTGCTTAATAAGATGAAAAATGTTCAACTTTCATAAAAGTTTTCTACTCATTTAAATATTTGAAAAGTTGAAATAATTGTGAATTTTAAAAAAAATTCTTACTTGCTCACAACTTTACAACGAAACGTTGAATTTAAAGTATATATTTCCATGGCAACAGTAAATAAACTTATACCTAAACGCAAGTTATATGAGAAACATTATAAGCTTGCCACTTGATAGTAAAATTGACATTTTATTGATTGCTAATAGTGAGGATCACGTGAAATCTTCAAAATGTACATAATTATAAAAAATGCACACAGTTAAAGAAAGTTGTAATCCTTAGATTATTTCCCTGGTGCCATCGTCATTCGTCTCCACTTTTCAATTCAAATAAAAGAAGTTAGGAAGTATAATAGCATTTAAAAAAAAAAGAGAAAGATGTTTAAATGAACCCTAGAAATGTATAAAATTTCAATGAGCACAAAAAAAATGTATTAAATACGAAATTTTTATTTTCGGATCAGTTTTATTCGTAATGATGGTATTTTATAAATAACTAATTCCTTAAATCGATTTTGTAATGTTTAATTCATTTGACCTTTACAGTAAGTTATTTTCATCAAAAACAGTAATTAAATAAACAGATTTGATTTGAAATTCACACCATTCCAGTAGTGATTTGATTAATGTATTGTCTGTTCTGTTTTGTTATTGGATTAGCTTACCTCTTGCTGATAATTTTTTTGTATTTATTATTTTGGCAGCAAATTCCAGGCCAGTGGACTTTTGTACACATCTTCTAACTACCGAAAATGCTCCCCTAGAAGCAGAAAAAAAGAAACATTTATTAAAACATGAATTTTTCCTACAAATTGCATGTGTAGATAAATCTTGCAGTTGTATAAACATGACTTTGTATATAAATGTACATTATAATAATAATAATTAAAGTGATTTTGAAAATATTTAAACACATATACTATTAATAGTTGTTGGACTAGAAATAGCATTTGTGCTATTTCTATAATAATGCGACCCTACATTCTATTAATAGAAGAATTCACCCAATTTATTCGCGACACTTGGACTCTTTTTCTAAAAAATTATAATTACTAATTAATTATTATTATTATATTCTCGCATTGTGTTATTGTGCAAGTTTATAAATGATTAGAGAAAGATGTCATTTACATTCTACATTTTCTAATTAAGAACACAAAATCTAAGTAAATTGCAAAAGAAATTGAATTATAAATGGTGAAATATGAAATAAGGGCAATTTTCATTAAAATGATTCCACAAAATTAATTGACGATTTGCCCTATAACTCAATGGAAATATATATATATGTATATGTAAAATCGGTGACATTTTTAATTGGCCAGACTTTGGTTAATAAAATTGAAAATAAAAAAAGTTCATAAAATGCAATTTTATGTGTTAGACTTAAATTTGAAACCATTTACAAGTCATAAAAATTGATTTTAATACTATGACTTGATTTAAAAATAATACTTTTTATAAAACTGTCTTATTGCAGCATCTTATTCGTGCCCTTTTCTGGAACAACAGTCTATAAATAAAATGGAAAGTGTGTACTTTATATATTTTTTTTTTTGAAAATAATTAGAAGCTTTTAAAAGGAACTTCGATGATGTCTAAATCGAGTTTTCTTTATTAGATATCTACACGTGTACTGATTTCCTTTGCACGTTCAAGGAAATCCTTCCTTCGAGTTAATTATATTCCAGGAAAATGTATGTATGTGAGTATCTTTGATCCAAAATTTCTAATTATAACGTCAATTTCTTTAAATCTAAGTAATTAATATTACAAACATGAATTTATACAAGTTCTTTGCCTCCAAATTTCGCTTGTAGACATTTTCGGTCGCAAATTTTTCATGTAAACAAATTAACATTTAATCACAATGGAAGACATTTTATATTCCAGACAAGTCAATAAAAAAAATTTTATGTTGTAGAAAGTAGGATAGTTTTTATAGCTTCCTCTTATACATGTTATATATATTCTGGTGTATTTTCATGCGTTAGATAATAGGATTCGTAAAAGTCCTTCCACGAATTTTACCAATATCTATAAAAAATAAAATGAAAAACAACATTTTTAAATATTTATATGTTTAAATCTGATTTTGTTGTATAATACGGCTCTATTATGTGCCCTAATTTAAACGTGAACACTTTGTGTTTATTCCTTTAACATAAAAGGAAAAGTTTTGCAAGTTTTCAGGAATATGAAAGCTCTTTTTGGTGTGGTTCTTATTGCACGTTTAAAATTCAACACAAATTTCAAACCACAAAGTGCAAATTTATACAGAGTGTCATAAAATTTTACAATAAAGAGAGTGTAGACAATAATATTTAAGATATAGTTAAGTTTTGAGCTCCTTTTTTCAAAAATCTGCACTAAAATATGCAAAAACTAAAGAAAAAATTCTTACAAATTTTAAAAATCCGTGTTTTTCATTTTTATTTACTTTCAAAGATAAGAAACGAAAACCATCAACTTTTGAATGCTTAATGAATAATTCTCATTTAATTTTGAACCCTCTGTATTAAATTGGAGAAAAATCATTTGATATTAAAGCAAAAAAATATACATTTCAAATAAAAATTATATTAAAGTAACAGCATGAATCATTTTTTCTAACCCCTCGGTTGAATTATGAATATTCATAATTCTTGTAATCGGATAAGAGTATGATATACTTATATTTTTTCCCTAATAATATGCAATTTCTAATGTATTTTTTAACATGCATTAATTATTATTATTTTGATATAACATTGCGTGACTTGCATTATTAATTCATCGCGACAAAACATAATATTTTTCAGACTCCATATTTTTAATAATCTTAAAAGAGCCAATTACATTTCTTCTACAAAAATAATTTTATTATTTTATCGTTTTCCAAGAAAACAAGACATTACTATTGACCGATAGAAAATAGAAATGATTTCCTATATTGAATTGGATTGTTGTCAAAAATTTTTTGGATCACATGAAAAAACGATAAATTTCCAAAACATTGTTCTTTCATTACATAGACTTGTTCACATTTTTATCCGTGTCTTCCGCTACATTTTTTCATGATATTTTTTTTATCTTATACAGGGTGATTCAATTTAAGTTTACCCCAAACTTATTATTTCACTTCCGCCTATACCGGAAACTGACTACAATTTATTACCTATTGAGTATTCGTATACAGACTAAAATTAAAGGTTTTTGAGTTACATTTTTTAAAGACTTTTTATTTACAAACAAAAAGTAGGTCAAACACCAGTTTTTTTATATTTATAAATAAAAGTGTGTTAGAAACTAGACCAGTTTTTATTTACAAATAAAAATTTGGTCGAAAAGTCAGTCTTTTTGTGTTAAAACTTAAAACCTTAAAATTTACGTATAGTATTTAAGACAATATAGCTTATAAAATCTCAATTTTAAATTTGATGTAGTATTTAAAAATCGAATAAAAAAAAGTGTTCCATTTAAAATAAAGAAAATGTATTAGTCAGTTTCTGGAATAACTGGAAGTATGTCAGAAATGAAAATATTCTTGTTGAATTAGCCATCCTCCTAAAATTCCCAAATCCAAAATTTTGGTTAAAATATCCCTTACAATATTCAAATAATTTCAGGTAAACCTTAAATTGAATAACGTTGTATTGGATAGATGATCACAAAAAAATAAATCTTTTACATTCAAAATATATCAAAATATAAATGTTGATCAGTTTTTACGAAATTGCTACTGTAAAATTTAATACTGATTAAAACCAATTGCAAAGATATAAAAAATATGCGAATATATGCCCTCAATATTCGTGTAAATACGAATATACATATTATGTACGCATATTTTTCAACCCCTCGAGCGAAAATCTCATTTTTGTCAATGTGGTACATATTAAATTTTTTTTTCAAACTGACATTTACTTTAAAAGTCGTGGATGGCAAATCCATCTTTTATATATTCATGTAGATATAACATATTTTTTACCACCCACACATTTATATTATATAAATATAACTAGTAATTATTTTATCTGTTTTTAGAAAACTAATCAAAACTTGTAATATAAATCAGAATTTGCAACAAAACTTGTACTAAAACTTTATGTTACAAAATGTAGAAACGTAATTATCTTTGTTACCACTTAATCAGCACAAAATTTCAGTGAATTTCGATGTTATATTGAATTATGCTTGGATAATTTTTAGCATAAAACTAGTTTACGGATATTGATTTTCATAATCATTACAGATATGCTGGGATTTACTAATCAATGATGCAAAATTCTATTCATGTAACGATCATAAAACACTAAAATACATTATTATTTAAACACACATGTTACAATTTAGTCAAAATACGTTTTTTTTTTTGTTTCTGGTAAGAACATGTCCTTGCATATTGCAGATTGAAATGTGTGGGAATTATTTCACTTTTACAAAAAAACTGTGTATACATATATTTTTAGAATATTCAAATAGCCTTGAATAATTAATGAAAAATGAGCTATAGAAAAAAATATGAATTCAAGTGCAATTTTCCTGTTTCCAATTGAAACAATTTAATATTTTTCGTTAAAATGATAAAACTAAGTATAGGTAACATTTCCGACTGGCCGTTTTATCTTTCCATTTTACTCTTTCTCTCATATACCCACTGATGTGCCTTTATATATTAAAACACATCTACTATAATGTTATACGTACAGATTTAGCTTCAAGTTTGCTGACCTAGATAATAAACGGCCAAATATGTGGATGATATTAAAACTTTTCTATTACACACTTTAGAAAATTTATCAGCGATGGTCAGTTTTTGGGCCCAAATAAATATAGGAAGAGAGAGAGGGAGAAAAAATTAATATATGATAAAAGTTTTCGTGAAAATTGTTTAAAGTCAGGCGAAGAGGTGGAGGATTCGTAGACAAACATCGATTAAAATGGTTTTTCGGGTGCTGGTTTTGTTGATACAAGATTACAATTGTGTCGAAGTGAACGTTTCAGTTTACTCAAGTTTTTACAACATGATAAAAAACGGGTATAAATTAATGTGTACTCATACAATTTATACCACACGGTAGATGGGAGATAATTCTAATTAGTTTTTGCATTAAATGCGGATTTTTTACATTTTTAATTGGTTTTACACGAAAAATACATTGCTAGAATTGGATCAGAAACTGTTTTGAATTTCTAGCAGAAAATTGTATATAGTTTCTTTTACGACCTTTTCTATTATTCATGTCAATTCGATTTTATGTCTTCATTAGACGGTCTTTTTTTTCGTCGGTTATACAACTTATACAAGAAAGCCAGACACAATTCAGACAAAATGAATAAAAGGTAAAGTTGTATTAAAAAAGACATATATGTACCTGCACAATATATTTACATAGTTTCCTATTTTAAAGATTAAATTGGTGTCTTTTAATATATTATAAAAGATTTTAAAATAATTTCATAATACATTAAAATTGAAAGTAATTTAGTAAATGTTTAAATTTTTAATCGAAATTTTGTTCCATCAGAAACAGGAAATTTCAATCAATTTCACGTCAATATTTTATTAAAGTGTTTACACGATTCTAGATGAGATGGAAAATTGTTTTTGTCAATATGTGAAAAAACTTGCTCGATCATTTTAGAATAAAATAGAGATAGACATTGACACATCTTCTTTGTTAAAAAGCTCTTTTATAGCAAAATATTTATTTGCAATTTCAAAGTTTATTATTGTATTTAAAAAAAATATATGCGTTTCATTTAAATTTATTTTATATATAAAGTCTTTATACGATGTCAATAAAAATATGTACATAAGTATATATACGTACATACATATATGTATGTATATGTATATATGAAAAATTTTAATTTAGATATTTATTTGACATATCTCGTAAAATCAAAAAATGTATACAGTAAACATTTTTTGATTTATGCAAAACAAAGTTTTGTGTTTATTTATAAAACTCAGGGTGGATTAAAACTGCAGAATTTTTTGTTTTTTAATTTGTAATACTGGCAATAACAAAACGGGTTTATTTGAGCAGATTTTAAATGGATTTGTTTTATTTAGGTCAAAATATCTTTTATTTATATATTAAATTAAAATGATTAAAACTTTAGCAGGTTATAAACCCTTGTTGTGTTCTATTTAAAACAGTTTTCGAGCAGGTTTCAATCGTGTTCCAATTAAAGTAGAACATGAACTTTTTTCTGTTTAAATGTTCAAAAATAGACTAACTCTTAACTTGCTTTATTCTATTTAAACGAAGAAAGTTTTTAACTCTATGTCACTCGTAATTAAATTAGAATAAAGCTACAAACTTTGCATTTTTGATACAAAAACAAAGTTTCATTTTAAATCACTGATTATTTTTAACTAAAAAAAAAACGTAAATACATATTTATATATTGCTGATTTGTCTAAAAAGTTAAATAAACGTTATCAATCGTTATCGATTCAATTCACCCCCTGAAAAAAAAAACGCAATATCAGTAGTTCTCACTTTCATTGATTACAAACCCCTTGGCAACTTAAATATATGAAAGCTGTGACCTTATTAAAGCAATTCTTTTGTTTTTTAGTGGGTGATTTAATATCACTTGAAGGGGGTTGGCACACTAAATCGTGTTGACTGAGGATGAAACCACCTTATAAAATATATATAACTCACACACCCTCACATATTATATGAGAGGGTGACACGACATCTTATAGAATATCCAAACTTTATATGTATATATTACATAATAAAGAGAACAAACCCCGAACTTTGACCCCGGACCACTGTTGGCTTTTCGGGTCGACTTTTTCCCTAACGATATATATATATCTCACCCCTTTTATACTTATGATTTTATCTTGCTTTATATTAAGCAGTCGCGTATTATGGAATATTCTAGAAAAATGGAAAATTCAATTAGACTCATATCCGGAAAAGATGGGAAATGAAAAAAGCAATTAATTTTTTCATTAAGGTTTCCTTTTATTATATATTTTAAGCAGGGGAAAGATTTTATTTAAAAATAAACACTGCATTATAATAATAAACAGTTTTTATAAATATTTTCTTAAATAGTACTGCAGAAGGGAAAATTCACCCTCAGATTGATTTTGATGTAAATGAATAGTACATTTATTCGTGTCACGATATACATATACTATTAGGTAATGGCACGACTGGAAACTGTCGCTATCGGAAAGGGATGAAATCGTATTATGGATTGCGAGATAGGAGAGGAAGGTCTCTTTCTCTTTTCGTTCGCCTAATATAAATACACACAAGTTGGATGTGCAAAATTGTGTGGGTGGATTATAAGAGAGGACTTGAACTGTAATCAGCGATTACAGCTTACATACGATTGATTGCAACCAATAATAGAAATTCGACATTTTTATTTTCTAGTACGAAATGTAATCAAATAGAGCAGCCTAATATGTTTATACAATAATAATAACTATACTTTTCTACCACGAACATTACAGTTCGTTATAATATCGATTTCGGAAATAAATTTTCTATTAGATTATCGAATTATTTATTATGTACATACAATATATATGTTTTATGTCGATGTACTTGAAATTTTTACCATTATATACCTGTCTAAGAAATGATATTTTCTTATTTCATTTCGTACAATAATCCAACCAAAAGTATTAACTTTGACTTGTAGCATTATAAGGTATAGGAAAATGGATTTTCTGCCAATCTTTTTTCTTATATATATATTATATTTTGTCATATTTCGTATTTTTGTGCAATACATAGAAAAATATATTTTGTTTACACATCAATGTTATATTATATAAACATCTCAATATGATTTATATTTGGAGTAAAGCCAAAAATGACTTATTACTCAATTTATACATGAAATTATATTTTTATAATTTTGCTACAAGCACATTGAGTTTATTTACATTTCATAATGCAATTACTATTTATGTGTAACGTATAATTTTCTTGTAAAATACCTATCATTTGCGCGAATACCTTTATTAAATATTGATAATATATATTCTATTTAAGTATATGTAATGAATTCAGTTTTAATTTTTGATGTTGCTAATATATAATGGATGAAGAAAACAACAAAATACAGTATTAAAATCGAACATACACCTGACAGTAATATAAAATAAATGGCGTAGAAGGTTAAAGATAATCGATAAGTTAGAAATTACATAGAATTTAGTCCACATAAAAGGGGTTGTATTATATTGTATATATATATATATATATATATGCTTGTCTGAGTAAAGTTATTGGTAAAAGTGTGACCTGAAACTGTTGGCCGGAAATAGGAAGCAAATACACTATAGAAGCTGTAATTTGCTGCTTTTCTGGGTATTAAATAACAAAATTCTGTCACATTATTAAGCAAATCAATAATGAATTAAGAGATTTTTCACTTTCATTGTTATAAAATGAAACTGTTTTATTTTTTTGGATGTATTCCAATGATGTAATGTTTAAGGTTTTTCCCATTTATTTACACGATCAGATTAGATAATTCCCTATCTCTAATGTTTGATTACAACATAGAAATTAATGTAATTTATACAAATTATCTGTGGTTTGGCTTCCAGCAGTGTATAGATTTATTTTTAGGAAAATTGATTAAACTTGAAATAATCATTTTTACGCTTATAAAACTAAAGAGAGAAAATTTCAATTCAAAATCAATATAATATATAAATATAGAGAGATAAAAAGGACGTCAGGGCGCATCATTGATGAGAGAAGACCCTCTACAATATATACATATATATGTATATATAAAAGCCTCATCACATCCAATCTAGACGTTGAAAATTGAATTTAAATGTAATTTGTAATTTAACTTGAAACTTATGTATGTCAATTACGCTTACCGAATGATTATTTACGTAATAGGAATAAATTTGCGTAACAATTCTGCTAGTTCAATGTATATATTGATTCCATATACAGATGAATTCACGATATAGGCTTGGTTTTCTTCGAATTCTTATACTTTTATATAAATTTCTATATATACCTTATGTGTGCGAATGTTATAAAGACAAATGATGGCTTTAGTAATTTTTTTTCATTTTCAAACGGCCATTTCCACTTTGGTGCAGAAACGGAACATATAACTTGTAATTTATGGCTATATGGAGGAGAAATTGTAAATATGAAGGTTCATTATATAAAAAAAGACTGAATTATTTTCATATGAACTTCCTGTCATATTTCTTTTGTAAGCAATTATAAATTGAAACTTTTTTATTTTTTCTTGGACGGATTAAAGCTAGTTAGTTTTAAGCCCTTTATACTTATAGTTCTATATAGAAAATTTTGCAAAGACGATTACATTTAAAGTGTGTACTTAGTATTAAGTTTATTTTTGTATAAAATTCGACGTTTTTGTAAAAACGTCTTTTTTGAAAAAAAATTAAATTAAAAGTATGTACATATTTACGTATATAGTTATTAACTACATATATTTACAGTTTGATCAATTTTTAAGTTTTCTTTTTATTATTTGAACAAAAAGCTCTTTTGAAATAATTTTCCTTAAACTAAAACAATATTTTCACGAATATAAAGCCTAAACGACAATTTAACTTTTCGCTTTAATTTTCCAACGACCATTCTTTCAGGAAAAAAAACTCGACCAGGAAAATAACTTGTAATTTATGACCAAAAAAAAAATGTATATTTGAAGGTCCACAGACCGAATTGAATTTTTTTATTATTACAATATACCCTTTCTGGAGTACTTAAATTTCTTCTCTTTTATCTCATTTATAACTTTTCTTCTGCGAACAATATACGACAAGAAGAAAAAAACTCAGAACATTTGATAGTGTTCATCTTGATTTCTATTTTAAGAGAAAATTTCAAGTCTACACACACAGAGATTTTCTGTTGGTATTTATGAGGTCGGTTGTTGAATTAGCATTGAACTAAAACTACCACTCTCACATTATACCGAAAAGGGGTTGGGAATGAAACGACGACAAAGTACTGGCGCCAACTAGTCTATAATGTATGATGGGGCTGGAAGGAAAATTTTGCCGTTGGCTGAATTTAATACACGAGACTTTCCCAACACATACACACAAGATTCCCTGTCAGGATGGATTAAAGGGTTAAGGTTAATACAATCATATTAAAACAACATGTATCCAGATAGAATATTTCAAAATGTCTGCATGCACAGCCTTTTTCAGAATTTCTTTAGGAATTTTACCCTCTGCAGTACAATTCATTATATTTCGCTACTGTAAAATGTTTATCTGATAAAAACGGACAAGCCCCAGCTTTATATAAAGAGAAAATATAATGTTATTCAGTATTCTTACACAACAGTAGACTGTTATATATTTATATAAAATTTATGGAATTGTTTTCGTCTATTTATATTTTCATCTTTTTGTTTAATTTATGCTAATAGTTATTTTAAATTAATATATAATAATAATGATGTAAATTATTCATTTGCTTTGTGTACATATATTATATAAAATCGATTAATGAAAACAAAAACTATATAATATACCATGGAAGAATTAATATGGTGGTGGCCTTTGTATGAACTGAAGAGACAACACAAAAAAAAATATTAGAAATACGAGAATATGAGTTTCGTTCTCGGCTATATATTGAAATAAAAATAGATTGGAATCTTATTTCCTTTACATAATAAAACAAACATGTACACTATAGGACACCTTTTATAATAACTGGATATACAATGGAAATAATAAGAGAAGAAAAAAATCAATTTATTTGAAACGCGTAAATTGCGTTTGAAGAATTGCAAAACACAATCAACTAATATATAAAAATGGTGGGGCCTTACATAAAAGTGTTATAATCTTGTAGAATATTGAAACCATACAAGATTTTAATACAATACAAGGGCTATTTAGATAATTGAATGAAAACAGAAAAGTCAAAAACATATGTTGACAAAAATTTTACGCATTTCAGTACAAAAATAGTTGAAAAAAATATGATTTTGTGAAAAAATAATATATTTAGAAAGATACAAACAAACACCATGCAAGCCACATATTTTTTTAATAAAACTACATTGAAATAAAAAAAAATATATTGTAAAAAGCATATTTATATATATGTATATACACAATATTAAAATAAGAATGAAGAGATATACAAAATATTTTTAATTTTTATTATTAGAAACATTGAAAATAGCCAACAACTATAATCGTTTCACTGAACAACAGATACATATCTTTTTATTATTGTTGTACAAATATATATAATATATATGCATATATATATAATACGTATCGCATATTTTGCAATGATAATATGTTAAATATTTCTATTTACAAAAATACGTAATGCAGTATTGCTACACTTCATGTATAAATAAATAAAAAGTGGGCCCGAATATTTCCTTGAACTTTTCAATTTACATACAAGCAAGCTCTGAAATCTGCATCTGTATAATGTGTTAATTTTTTATATATATATATTCTCAAATCAATTTATTTTAATAGTTTCAATTAACGAAATATATATATGTTTAAAGAATTCAATCGATTGCCTTCGAACGGTATGCTACTATAAAAATAGACCATATATATATATTTTTTGATTCGGTCACATGTTATTGATATTATATTTAATTGAATAAAAATGTGACTAAACAAATGTTATTATTTACATGGACAATTAAATAATGCGCCACAAATAAATATACATATACAATATATTACAAATTGTATTTTGTAAATGGTAGGACGAATTTGATATTTTATTAAGTATTTTCTTTTTTATATTATGATATTATGTGTGCGATGATATTTGAACCAGTTTTGAAATTTAAAAGACAACCACCTGTCATGCTGTACAACAGGGCAGAGCCTCCAGTCTATTGATTTTCTTTACAGGCACTGCAGATATTCAAACAATGCTGTGAAAATTTTTCGTCCACAGTTCCATATTACACACCGGCAAAATATATATGTATATATAAAAAAACATAAAAATTTTGTGTTCTCCATTTTAATGTCCACAATAATATATTTCATTGATTAAATGGGCACGCTCACACACATGTATAAATTTAGAAATTTTATTATTATTATGTGTATATGTTGTATGAGTGTGTGCGGTGCCGACGACTGAAAAAAGCTGAAATTTTGCGTTTTTTTCATCATACAGTCATTGGCTATTTTCAAAAAAAAAAAAAAACAGAAAAATAAATAAAAACACACAAAAAACTAGTTATATTTGATTTTTTAATTACTTACTTTCCGAGTTCTTCTTTCAAATCGTAATTGTCGCTGAAACGCGTACATGCCAACGGAACCGCCATTTCACTGGCGATATATATATTATATACAATTAAAATCTAAAAATCTACAACTTTGGTATTCCGATTTGTATCTATATGTGTGGTATATAAAATCCCTCTACACTATACGATCAAAAAGAAATGTTCAAATTTAAAAGGCGACAACTGGCCCACCACTTGTGCTGCTGCTGCTGCTGCCGTTCTTCATATAATATTATTATGGCGCACAAAATATATATTTAATTGGTAATCGTATACGCCACCCAAAATACACTCTCTTCAACACTACTACTGCTTGTCTCTCATTCAGAACACAATATACAGAGAAATATATACCCCATATACATAGATGATATTAACTAGGTGCAAGAATCGCAGAAGCTAAAGTTGTCTGACTAGTAGTAGTAAAATTGTTTCAGTATTTGTCGGTGTGTGTGTGTGTGTTTGTATGATTTTGAAATTTTTCGTAAAAAGTCTTTATAGATTTGTGTAAGTGTGTATTATTATATGCTAGGAGAAAAATATATATATAATTCGGTATGATCGTGGTGTCGGTCGAAATCGCGCGCACACTACACGATGTACACGATCGCTTGTGCTACTAGAAATCCAAAAGTTGCGCTCTCTTGCTCCGAACTCGCTTCTCTAGGTACTGTGTCACGATATAACTTAAGCACGATCAATATCCCACTTCGTGTATATACCACTCTCCACACTATATGACTAGGATCTAATTTAGATTGGCATACTCGAAGGTCACAAAAAAATACCAATAGAATAATAACAATTAACAATTACAGAAAAAAAACATTTATTTCATAAATTTATAAATATATTAATTTGAATGTGCTATATAAAAAAAATATAGTTATAATATAAAATCACAAAAATTTTGTACACATTAATAAAATTTAGACAATATAATATAAAATATAATAAATGCACAACAACAGATAGATCCTTTAAGAAAAATTTTTATCACTAAAATTACGAGTAAATACTTTTTTTATATGTAGATTATTGGGGGCAGTTTCTTTATTCCACTGTAACACTTTTAGCCAAATTACGTGGACAATCCACATTATATCCTCTCAGCACGGCAATATGGAATGACAACAATTGCATTGGAATTACAGTAAGAATACCTTGAAGACAATCAACAGTTTTCGGTACTTCCAATGTCTTATAAGCATAACCAATTGTTTCTGTGTCGCCTTCTTCACAAATTATTATTGGTCTACCATCACGTGCTGTTACCTGTTGTAATGCGTTCATACATTTATTATAAACTGGATCACGCATTATAATCATCATAACTGGCATTGTTCCGTCAACTAATGCCAATGGTCCATGTTTTAGTTCACCAGCCATTATACCTTCACTGTGCATATAGGTCAATTCTTTCACTTTCTACAAACATTTTAAATTAATTACAAGTTTCTTACAAAATAAACAAAACATTTATATTACCAAAGCGCCTTCCAAGCAAGTGGCATAATTAAAACCACGTCCCATTATCAATAATGACTTCTTCTGATACAAATCCTCAGCTAGTACTTTAACTTGTTGGTCCAATTTCAATACCAATCGAATTTGTTCTTGTAAATTCTTTAGACCGTCGATAATCTATACGATAAATTAAAAATTCAAATCAGCACACCTTCACCAATATTTCAACTAATTTATTTACCTCTTCACGTCGTTTTTTCAACGACAATCTATCCTCGCTCATTACCAATGCAAACATGACCAACGAAATAAATTGACTGGTATATGCTTTTGTTGATGCAACACCAATTTCCGGTCCAGCATTAATATGTACACCGCAATGTGATTCACGACATATCGAACTACCAACAGTATTTGTGATGCCAACAATTAAAGCACCACGCAGTTTACAATAACGTAATGCATTCAATGTGTCCGCCGTTTCACCAGACTGTGATATAAAGAAACAAACATCATCACGAAAGACGGGCGTTGTACGATCCAAAAAGTCGCTGGCCAGTTCCACCATTACAGGCAATTCGGTTAATTCTTCCAATAGTTGACGTGTCGCTATGGCACTATGATAACTGGTACCGCAACCAATTAACATTAAACGACGACAACGTTTTATTTCCGGTATATATTCTTTAATGCCGCCCAATGTGACAGTGCCTGTTTCGAAATTAACACGTCCACGCATTGTATTTACAACTGAATCAGGTTGTTCGAAAATTTCCTTTTGCATAAAATAATCGTAATTGCCTTTCATGATTTCTTGTAATTCCAATTTAAGTGTGGTGATTTCACGTGATAATGGATCATCACCACCACGTCGTACACGATGGATACTTAATGCACCATTTCGAACGGCAGCCACATCGTCATCCTGCAAATTTGACATCAGAACATAACAAATAAAATTTATAACCATTTTTGAATGGTTGCATTTAAATTACTTCAAAATAAATCACACGATTTGTGTGTTCAATTATGGCTGATGCATCAGAAGCAAAGAAATATTCCACTTCTTTGTCTTCTAATGGTTCAAATTCTGATGTGGATGCTGTACGTGATATGACTGGAAAATCGGTACGGCCATGTGGACGATGTTCTATATGTAAAATTGGACATAAAATTAAATCCAATATACGTAAAAACAATGTGAACAAAAATAGTTGAAAATTTGGCGAATGCGCCATCTATTTTTGTTCCAGTTTTATGAATATTACTGAAATTTCAGAAATATTCTTCATGTTATTATCATCCCAATGCACTATTGCACCAAATACACCTTTTAAAACATTTAAAATTCTCTTGTATATTTACCAACAACAAGAAGAAGTCGTCCCACACCACAGGGGTCGTTGTACAATAATAATACAGGTATTAATAAAGGAAAAAAATAAGCATATAAAGCTATAATCAGGGGTTAGTACGGAATAACAAAAAAAGTTGTACTACCTGAATGATTGTTTTCTGCATCTGCAAGATGGACCCAGATAGGAAAACAACAAAACAAAAAACACAAACGTTAATCATAAGTTCAACAACATGTGAATCAAGAGATGCATTCGCAAATTCTTGGGTTTTATTGAAAAAAAAAAGAGTTATTTAATAGGTGGTATTGTGAATGCATTTCTTTAGTTGTGAAATAAATGTACACTATACAAGTAAACTAACAATTTTATACAAGAACTGTTTAATATTGAACAAATAAAACAGTATTAAGCTTTTTTTTATTAAAAATAAATATAGAGGGATATTATTTATACCTGCAGGAGTTGTAGGAGTTTTGGGTTGATCATCATCTATTTATACCATTTTAATCCATTTTATAGATAAATGGGGAACAAAAAGGGGAACACCGAAAAAGAATTTGTTAGAAATATAATAAATAAATAAATCAAAAACATACACAGTTAGTGACAGAAAGTAAAATATTACACAATTTACTGAAAAATTATAAAATCAATCATTCACATAAAAAATTTCCTTAAAATATTTAACTAATAATAAAGAAAATGATATGATAATGTTGCGATTATGAATAAAAAAATAAGAAGCAAATGAATAATTTACCTTTCCTTGCTTATATTTCTAAATAAACTACATAAATTTGCATATTTATAAGTTTTATAACGTAGTAAAAGTGCAAAAAAATGTATTTTTAGCTAAAATAATTAAAAATTACGTGCAATGAAGCAAACGTTTATGACTGATTTCGACACATTCTCAATAAATGCAGTGATATTAATCTATTAAAAGTGATAAAATTAGATAATTATGATAAATATCTATTCTTAATTGGCAAAATTGTTAATAAAATTCCAAACCTTTGTTTATACAATATATAGGTCGCCCCATTGTAGAAATCTTTACCAAAAGCTTTATTTCTAATCTAATAAGCTATAAACTACCCTAAAGGAAATGAATTTTAATCATATTTTCACTTACCTTTGCCATAAAGAATTGGAATGTGATCAGTTGCCAATCGTGTCTTCGTTTTAATACCAACAAGTAATGGTGAACCACGTCTAGTTGCAACACATTCACCTGGGAAATGTTTCGATTTGAAACACAATGCATAAGCACCCTCCTATTAAAGAAAAGTGTTAGAAAAACTAAATGTGCATTTAAAAAAACGTTAATTTACCAATTGTTGTACAACACATTCAACTAATTCTCTAAAAGAATAGTTTGGATGTTGATTGTAGAAGTGATATATCAATTTTGCAATAACTTCTGTATCAGTTTCACTTTCAAATACGAAACCCTTATTTTGTAGGAACACTTTCACCTCTTTGTAATTAGTTATAATGCCGTTGTGTACGACAATAAAGGAATGATTCAAATCGGAGCGTTGTGGATGGGAATTCGCCTCATTGGGCTGACCATGGGTAGCCCAACGGGTGTGAGCAATACCGCAATGGGTCTCAGTCGAAGATTCACTATCCAGTTCTTCATATCCTATATAAAAATATGAAAAGAAAAATGTATTGGAATTTTACTGTGAATTTCTCAAATTCATTCACATACGATTTTTAATCTCCTGCTCTAATGTTGCAACTTTTCCAGTTTTTTTAATTAACGTTATATCTTTAGATGACGGCGAATCGATAGCAACTCCTGCAAATTTAATTACAAAATTAATTATTCACAAAAGAACCTAAATAATTAATTAAAATACAA
The DNA here is from genome assembly GCA_004796505.1 of Oryzaephilus surinamensis. Taxonomy (NCBI): domain Eukaryota; kingdom Metazoa; phylum Arthropoda; class Insecta; order Coleoptera; family Silvanidae; genus Oryzaephilus; species Oryzaephilus surinamensis. The sequence continues at coordinate 22,456 of SSSI01007564.1, read as the reverse complement.
ACCGGCTGAATCGTATCCACGATATTCCAAACGTTTCAAGCCAGTTACGAGAAGTTCCAAAATTTCAGAACGTTTTTTTGGTGTCAAGTAATTCAAATAGGCAAAAATTCCTGGAAAAGGGACAATTTCAAATTGAACGATTTTAAGATTGCTTAAAAAATATTTAGCTATATGTACGAGTATATACAATCAAATAAATGTTAAAGTTTGTCTATTTAATAAAATTGATCATAATTGTTTGTTGTGAAATAAAACTGTAAATGATAAAACCATATTAAAAATCTACATTTTAACTACTACCAGTACATCCTGTATTTAGAGTATATATTTATTAGTATTAAAGGAACAATCAACGGAAATAATTGTATTATGATCCTCATTAATTAATCGATCAAATGCGATTAAAATAACTTAGATTAAAATGTGACAATATATCTAATCAGGGATCAACTTAGTCCTACAATTTATCTTAAAATATATGTCTTACAGTAAAAGAATGACAAAATTTTGATTAAAAATAGATTTCGGAAACCATTTTCGTATGTTTCAAGATAAAAAAACAGATAAAATCTAAAATTTCCACATACATTTTATTTTTGCGACAAGTTCAAGATTTTACTTTCAACTTATGTAAATTACAAAAAAATATATAAAAGTAACAAGAGGCAGATTGGACATGGTGTCCTTGACATTCTGCAAAACCCTACCCTAGAATAACAATATCAACTTAAAATTTATGATTAAAAGTTGAATTTTGAAAAAAAATGTTCACAAGTTAACATTAGTTGTGAAAGTGCTATAAAAATTAATTATATAGCCGACAATATTGATACTTTCTTCATTTCCGAAGTTTTTTTTAATTTCTAGCCTTGAATAATTGCCTAAAATTAACATGTTAAAGATCCAAATACAGGAACTATTTCTCAAAAACTTCCAATGCTATTCAATTACAAATTATTTTCGAATGAAAGAAAGGCTTTAGAAAGTCTAACGACCTTCATGTGTTACAATTATAGAAAAAATACAATAATTATAGAAATATGAATATTTTCATTATTTATTGATCACATATCACAAATTACATTTTAAGTATTTCTAGTGATAATGTGAAAAATTTTGTTACGAAATATCTAGATAAAATTGTAAAAATTGTTATTCAAATTAATTAGAAAGTACTTTTGCATGTTTTTATGTTTAAATTAGGAAGTGCAAGTGTTAAAAATGATTAAAATGTGTCAAAGAAAACCTTGATTATTTCGATTTGTACTGAAAATCTTGTTAGCCATGATAAAATATAAGGAAATGGGCCTAATATAATAATAAAGGTTGTTGGTAAGACCTTTTACTTTATGCAATTATTATGTTAACGCCTTTTTTGATATTAAGACAATAAATAAATGATGAAAATTATTAACGAGCGTTGCTCTAAAAATATTTATAAACAATTCTAGCAATTCTACTTTCACTAAACTGCACCTATGGGCAAATGCTTATTAAACAAAAAAAATTGTTTCTGTCACTTATATAATTTGCAAACTAAAAAATTAAATAATAATGCAATAATTCCTCTCATACTGGCATCAAAAACTATTCAGCAGATATAGTAATTAGAAAATGAAAAAGTTCATTGAAATTTGAATTTTTTTTCAAGAAAAACATTTTTTTGATCGAAGTAGGTTATGTCATTTTTAGAAAACCAAAATTTGTTCAACAAAAACTTACCACACATTTTTGGCCACGTATATTGTTAACTCAATTGTTAAGTAAACAATCTTAAACACAATAATCTCAACAAAATACTAAACACAAATTTTAAACATTGTGCTTTTTATACTTATTTAAGATATGGGGAGTCGTCATCTGTCAAAATATAATCCTACTCCGGTTCTAGGGTACTTAAGGAACACTGAGTACACTGTAAATGTGGCAAATTTAAAAACAATAGTTTAGAAGAAACAAATTTTATTGCTTAGTACCATATATACGAACATAAAAAATTTTTACAATTTTTCAAGAAATTATAACAAAAAAATTAAATATTACCTATATATTTTATATATAAATTACAGAACTATTCATATATCTTTATACTACAGATCTAATGATAAATAGATAGAAAAATCTTTAAATAAGTTATGTAAATATTTTGCAAACAGTAATACAAAATACGGAGAATGCATTGAAAATAATAAAATAAAAACAATTCTCAAACAAAAAGTATATATTTAATTTTAATATATTTTTTTTTAATAAATAAGTAGTAACAAAGTTATATTATCTATTATTCTATGTCCAGAAAAACTATCTTAAATCAATTAGATATACTTACTTATTTTTTTTTTGTATTATTGTTCGAGCTAAATATTATTTTACTATAAAAATAAATTTTGTGCACAACCTTTTTATAACTTATTAGAAATATTGTTAAATCTACTGCATGAATTCAAATAATATTAAAAAATGACATTAACTCAAATCTAAATGCATAGAAAAATTAAAATTTTCATTTTTTTTTCTTATCATAATGAAATCCTTTTTGTACACAAGTCTGCTAAAGTTATATACAATTATATTTAATTTCATAAGACTTTTTTTGTTTATATAACAATAATTTTATAATACATAGAGCATTAGGATAATTTTTTTTCTTGAAAAAATAATTATTAGGAATTAAAAACGTATACATAGTAAAAATATTATGAAATACACACAAAAAAAATTGTTAGATTGTAGATTTTTCTTCTAAACTAAATACAAAATATTGTATTAATATATAAAAATAAGGTACTCTATCACTGGACACAAACAACAAAAAAGACCCATACGCCTAATTAATAAATTAATCAGTCAAAAAAAATTATAATATCCAACTGAAAATATAAAGGGGAAAAACACCTTTTTTTTAACTGAGAGATCAAAAAATTTCAATACATACAATTTTTTTTAGTAAAATGTATGTGTATTCTACAATATATCTTTTCCATAAATTTTCATATTATGTTTTTTAAATAAATACATGTAGGAATCACTTGTAAATTCAATAACAATTATAACATAAAAAACAAATTCAGTGAATGCGAATAAAACTTTTTACAATCCTCCATGTGGATATTGCACGATATAATGAGTAAAATGTTGCTTTATTTGTAAAAAATTTTATTCCTCACACTAATTTTAGTCACTAATCAAGTTAAATACTACAAAAAAAAAAACTTATCAACTAATTAACAATAAATTCAAATGCACCATTTGTGTTACATCTACTGTCGAGTTATAAATTAACTCATTAAATCCATTCATTCAAACATTCAAAAAAAAAAACGTAAAAAAATAACAAGAAAATTTTTTCATTAATAACATTTGTATTTTATTTAACTATAAATAATTTACTTACACACTATCCGATTCTGTACTATCAGTACTTGAATCGTTCTCTTCTTCCTCCAATTCCTCATCATCTTCGTCATCATCGTCATCATCATCTGGACAATGGAAACTTTCATCTGGATCATAGAAAACTTCAGCCCCAGGAAATATGTATCGACTTGGTGGTATTAAATGAAACGAATTTGGGGCCAAACGATCTGCTAAACTTTTCTTCACTTTCGGTTGCCACAAACCACGTAAATCCGTTGTTGATGCACTCTCATACACATTCAATTCTTTTTTATTATCATCCATTTTTGTGTCGTCATTGGTTTCCAAATCAGTAAAATTCGAATTTTCACCAATACCAGAATCCCTTGCCGAATCTATAGACATGTGACGTTCTTTTATCGAACCAAATTCCCGTTCTTTCGATGTTATAATTGACATTGACGGACATTTACATACACATTCTTTATCATCTAAGGAACTAGTTGTATTTGTACTTTGTGCTGTATTACATTTACATACAACATCATTATTATCTATACTATTCAATTTATCATCTAATAATGTACAATTTGGCTCGGTTTCATCATTATTCATTGAATCATCATCTTGTTGGGGCTTATCTAACGGCAACAATGGTAATTCTTTTAATGTTTGCGTATTATAAACACCTTCCTCCCATGCTGTGCCCAACAATTGACATAAATGGTTTACAATTACATCACAGTCACCCAATAATTCAATATCGAAATGACAATGTGGCAATGGTTCACGATTTATTAAAATTTGTGGTACATTTGATGGTAATGAGCTTGGTATTAGTGCAACTGGTCGTACTTTTAATGAACTACCAATTACTAATAATAAATCGCATTGATTTTTATCATCTGCCATTGCTTCATGAAATGTGTCCGGTAGGCCTTCACCAAAAAATACAATATCCGGCTTCATAATACCAGATGATACTAATTGACGATAGTTTATCGGTGTATTTGTCGTACTACAACTCGCTATCGGGTCCAAGAATAGATTCAATTCATCTGTTGATACCGATTTCTCACCATTCGGATGACATAATGGACATAATGGGATTTTTTGAGCAAGTACAGTCTCTCGTATCTCATCGGCTGTTACTTTATGACCACATCGAGTACATGATGCTGTTGCAAAACTACCATGACATTCAATAACACGTTCAATATTCGCTTCTTTTTCCAATGTATCAATATTTTGTGTATAATTCCGTAATAATTTTCTATGTTTTTCTAATAGTTTTATAAATCGATGACAAGGACTTGGTTGGAATTTTCCAGGGTATATGTCGCGGGCAAATTTGAAAAATGGTCGTGGATCTTGACTGAAATAGAATATATCGAACATTGCTTCTGGATCGGGTAGATTTGGAAAATCAACAGCTAATCGTGAATAAATGCCATCGCGAGAACGAAAATCTGGTATACCACAGGAGACTGATACACCAGCACCAGTTAGAACGATTATATTTTGAGCACCTGTTGAAATAATGGAAAAATTAGTAAAGATATCATAAATTACACGTAAATTCTTGTATAATGTTACCTTTCAGCAATCGTACAACATCATCCAGTGTATTTACATGTCGAAGTTTGTTTCGGCGTGGTGGTTCAGCCAACATATTTATAATTAATTTCCATAACGTGACATCGCACACATATTGTGGTATTTGTTCCTGTTCTACACCCATATCAGTTAAAAGTTCACGTGGATTTACACCATTTTGCATCTGCTTTTGTATCTAGATAGGAAAAATCGTTAATATTCGTTCAGAAATCACGTTATAATCATCGATTTAGTACCCAAATCATGCTGCCCGCCATCGGTTTCCAATCTTGACCAGATAAATCTGAAAGTCCACTCAAATCGCTGATATGACTGACTGTGGAGGAGGCATTATTGTCGTCTAAACTGTCTTGTGATGTATCTAATTGATCTGCAGCATATGTAGGAGTTTGATGGAATGATTCTGATAAAGAAAGTGTTTCTTGTATGTCCCCAACGTCTGCAAGGGGTGAAGTGTTGTGCGAAGGTGTTGGAAGTGATTCCATTGTTGAAGACGCTTCATAGCCGGAATCGCAATCAGCCGATACACCTGGTTTTTTTCAATAAAGAAAAACATGCCTTTATTGTTTGGTTATTGTTAATGTTATAACCTATAATTTTATTTTTGAAATCATTTTTCTTATAACTAGTCAATATTTATTATTATACAATACACAGTGAAAAATGCTAAGAAAAAAAATATTATGACAATTGTACGAAGTATGTTTCTATTAAATTTTTGTAAATCATTTGAAGTTTTTAATAAATTTAAAATTGATGCACTTTGTTGCGCATGGCAAATGAAAAGTATGAAAAAAATAATTTAAATTTCAAAAAATTTATTTAGTAGCTATAATAAATTAAAAAAACAACCGTATAACATAATTAGCCTTCACAGGTAAATAAAAACACAAAATTGTGAACATTTCCACAGGATTTTATTAACTTTCTATTTCATTATTCAGTCAAAATTTAACAAATGGAAAACTACTAAAAAATGACACATGAAAGATGATGTTTTTTTAAATGAAATGATTTTGAAATGATTATTCTTATTTTATGAAAATATCAATAAAATAAACTTTATTTAATATTAAAAGTTGAATTATTTTGTACTTGTATTCCTAGACTGCCACGCCTACAAAATGTCCGCAGATCACCTTTGTTCCGTCGCCATTTTGCGATGTGAAAAATTTCACCCTAAACAGCCATAAACATATTTTAAGAAAATTTTACCTTCATTAACATCAATCGAGCCAGGAATTGTTGTTGAAAAACAGGAAAAACTGTCCCCGTAACACAATTCACCTATATTTGAATCGTTTAAATCAAGTTTTATCCGTTTAGCACTGGATTCGTGTTCTTGAACGTCATTGAAGGAGTCCATCTTTGACACGAATAAAAATTTCCAATGCGCACTGTGGAGTGCCGACATAACGCAAAAACGTAATCGACACGAGTGCCATCTTTAATAGCGTGCGAGCGGTTAATTTGAATAAAGATTACCAAAAAAGAACAAGATTTTCAGATAAGTTTATTTACAAAAATACTAAAATAAATATAATAAATTTTGAATTAGGTTGTTTCACGTAAATGCTGAAACTGCCACTCAGAATCGACCACACCTCTTGCCAGTTGTGTATTCTGGAATTTAGGCTGTAAAACTTTTTCATTCTTCTTTAATGATCGTTTCTGATAAACAAATACTGCTGTAATTAGAAAACCCATAACAATTAGTACGCCTATCAATGATAACAATAAAATACGCGTAACATATTCATCAAATACGAATTTCGCCAATACACCAACAAATACTATTATTGCTATTATTATTGCAGTGATGCAACATGCTAGTATACACTTATCTAAAAATAAATTTCGTATTGATTAGAAACATGCAAAATTATTAATTGCAAGGCACTTAACGCACTTAAATTATTGTGAACTAACCTGGCATTTTTTTATAAAAAAAATCTAGTCTTCCACATTTACATTTACGAAACCATTACGGAAAAAAGATAAGGCAGACATTTTTGCGTTTATAAATTGATAACAATAACTAAATAAACAGAAAGGTTAGAAATACGTAACGTTTTCAAATATTCGAATCAATTCATTTAAAAAAATTAAGGTCATTATATGCAGATATCTATTATGGTGCTATCTACTGAAGAACTTTTGAACTATAACTATTTCGTCTTCTTCTTCGTGACTTTTTCTAATATGGCCTCTAGATTTTGTGTACATAAAACGTCATTATTTAAAAAAACAGTTAATTTTAAATGAAATTATTATTTTTTTAATAAATTACAAGATTAAACTGATATGCTGTGTAATGATCTTCCATATATTTTGTAAAAAGTGTTACAATAAGCCAGTATTTTAAAGTTCCAAACGGCTTTTATGAAATTTGTGTATACGAAAATGTTTATTTTGATTTTTGAGATGCATTTATAAATACGAATCATGAATCGATGAATAAACATGTACTCGATTCCACACAAGTTCTTATTTTTGGTTTTATTGATAAAAATTACTACAACTAATGAAAATGAGGCAATTTGTCCAGCCAAATGCAGTTGCAAACGGAGTACTCAAAAAGAAGGTCTAAATTATATTAAAATGAAATGTGGTGATAAGGAGAAGGTGTCCCATTTAGACGAATTGGAATTATTGAATATTGCAGCCGAAATCGTACAACTGTATGTAAATAAACATAAAATTCAATTGAAACCTATGGAATTTTTATTTTTAGGAATGTTTCGGACAATTTACTGAAAACTTTTGTTCCTAAGGTTGAATTAACTGCCCTTCAAAAACTGTAAGCCTTTTACATCATTCACAATGGATGTTTGTTATAGTTTTTCGTTGTTTTCAGTGATTTAAGTCGTAATCAATTAGTTAGTTTAGAAGAAAATCAATTTTTTGAAACTCCTAACATTCGCCGATTGGACATATCATCAAACAACATTAAACAAATCCACATATCAGCTTTTAGCAACTTACGACATTTAGAACGTTTAAAATTAAACCAAAATCAAATTTCTTCCATTACTTTTGGGACTTTTGATCCACTAATCAACTTGAAACAACTGTAATAATAATATCCAACATAAAAGTTAATTCATTATAAATAAACATTAATTTACAGTGACATATCAAACAACCCCTTAATATGCGACTGTGGCCTATTGTGGATGTTAGATTGGAGCCAAAGGGCTCTAGTAAAATTAATCTCCAATCCGAAATGTTCATCGCCAGCTTCATTTAAAGGATTTGCATTTCGTAAATTGAAAATTGGTGAAGATATTCATTGTAAATCGCCGGCAACCACAAGTGGTCTACCAATAATCGATTTAAAACCCGGCGAGAATCAAGTCGTGTTCGAGGGTGATTTATTACAATTGCAATGCAAAGCACCAAGTATAAGCGACTCACCACCAGCTACTGGTCGATTGCAATGGCTTTGGTTGGACACTGATCCGAAATTGCACTTCCCTGACATCAGTATTGAAGACCAACATTTGCCCAGTACGGGAATTATTGGTAGTACATTAACAATTCCACTCTTACAACACAACCATACAGGTATTTGGACTTGTTTGTTGATTTCAATGCAAGGTAATCATTCGAAAGGTATTACGATTGTTGTTATTAATGATGATACGAAATATTGTCCATTAATTACAACATCAAATAATAAAGGAACGTATAATTGGCCACGTACAGTCATTAATAATACAGTAACATTAACATGTGAATCGTTGAATCATAATTATGATGTTAAAATGCAAACTGCATCATATACGTGTACGGAAAATGGTGATTGGACCAATTTTAATACAACAAATTGCCAATATACATCAGATACAACGAAAATTCTTCAACAATATTCAAAATTGAATGTAACAATGTTGGAAACTAGTGTTTTAGATAGTGTAAGACATTTTAAAAATTATATATCAAATCGTACATTATTCAAAGATGTTATGGATTTTGTGTTTACTGTTAATACGATTGAAATCTATTCGTTACTTTCAAATAGTTTAGTAAACAGTATTTTAATTGACGTTGTCGACAATTTAATACAATTACCAAAAATGTACTTATTACATGCGGATACAATTGATGATAGTTTAAAAAAGTTGCGTTCAGCAACTGAACGTTTAACATTAAATAATTCATCAACACAAACATTACACAAACCAAATATTGCTATAGAAATGTTCGCAATGGAAAAACAAACATTTAATGGTATGAAATGTACATGGTATGTAAATCCAATGGATTTTAGTGATAAATGGTTCACATGCATAACAAATAGTGAAATTGAAGCCGGTTTACATGGGAAAATCATTGAAGCATCAATTACAATTCCGGCAAGTTTGTTTCGTCAATTAGATGAAAAGGAAATTGTTGATAAAGCGAATATTTTGATAGCAATGTATTCAAATAGTAATTTGTTTCCAATTGATGCACAACGAAATGGCAAAGAAGATGTTACATCATGTGTTATTGGTGCTAAATTAATACAAACAACATTTATTGATAATTTAACCGATCCAATATTTATTATGATTCGTACACCACCTTCTTTTGCATATGAAGTAACACCATTTGTGCCAGTTTGGTGGAATGTTGAGAAAAATATGTGGCAAACTAATGGTTGTCAATTTAGTCATGAATTAAATGATCACGTTGTATTTTCTTGTCAACATTTCGGCTATTATGGTCTATTACAAGATATTAGTCATTTTAAAAGTTTCCAAACTGGTGCCAAATTCAAATTATCACATCCAGCCATTTACGTTGGCAGTTTTATATTATTTATAAGTTTATTTGTATGTATTTTAACATATTTATTATGTTATAAATCCATACAAATGGCGAAAAAGGCAAAACATTCATTAATCAATATGTGGATATCGATATTAATGTTATGTTTTATGTATGTATTTGGTATATATCAAACTGAAGATGTGCAAGTATGTGAAATTGTTGGAATGATTCTACATTATTTCACATTATGTACATTATTATGGATGTGCGTTGGTGTGAATTGTATGTATAAAAGATTAACGAAAAACAATGAAATTGGTTTATCGGATGATAATTTACCAAATGACCAGCCAATACAAAAACCAATACTCGGTTTATATTTAGTTGGTTGGGGTATTGCATTAATAATATGCGGTTTATCAGCTGCAATCAATATAAAAGAATATTCATCACCGAATCACTGTTTCTTACGTAGTGGTGCCGCTTTGAGTGCCCTCTATATTCCTTTTGGTATATTAACTGTCTTCTTAGCCATATTTTTCCTATTAATACGGTGTGCAATTTATAATTTGGACACAAATGGACATTTAAGTGAAGGTACACAAGCCACAGAACATGTTGATTTGGATTTACTTGAACCAAATTTTCCAAATAGCAGTACACGTAGTTTATCAACGAAAACAACAACAGATGATGATGAAATCGAAGATCCAGAACATGCACCTGCTGCCCAATTAAAGGCACATATCATATATTTTTTATTATATGTTATGACGTGGTTGAGTTGTGCATTCGCAACAATATCACCATTTCATTTGATTGCATCCGAAGAGGATTTATTTAGTATTAGTTTTGCAATTTTATCAACAACATTAAGTGCATTCACATTGTTTTTCTATTGTGTGGCTAGAAATGATGTACGAACTAAATGGATGCAATGGTGCCGTTGGATGAAACGGAAACATTTCCGTTCGAGAAATGTAAGCGACACAACACCACAAATACCAATACAAACCAATGTTAATGTGCCAATCGAAGTGCCAGTTGTTACATCGAGAACATCGAGTAGAGCTAGTAGTAATCATACAAAATCGAATTCACATAATAGTAATATACTGAAAGGAGCTGTTGATTTGAATGGATCGTTTAGTGATAATGGTGCAAGAATAAATAATGTGAATTTAATCGTTTTACATCGTGCACAATATCGAACGAATGTTATACCGAATATTATTGAAAATCCAACAAATGCAGCGGAAGTTTTCTACAATCCACACCAGAGTATTGTGGCAAGAAAGTTTTTTAAACGTCAGAAACGGAATATGTTGAAAAAGAATAATTTAACACAACGTCCAAGAGATTTGAATAGTGATACGGCGTCAGTGTTTAGTGATAAAACAACAACGGAAATGTTTGGTACAAATACAAAAGTAAATAATACAAATATCCATGTTGAACACGTCAGTACAACACCACAAAAGAATCCAAATTTGTTATCAGATAATACAGATGATTATAATATACGTAAAAAAGATACAAATCGTCGAAAAAAACATAATAATCGCAAACAAACACATAAAACAGTGGATGAATATAATAGTTCAGATAATTCACAACAAGATAGTCCAACAAAAAATAATATTATTCAAACAGATGATGGTAATGGTAAAGATGTTAGTGACACAAGTTCCATACATTATTTTTATGAAGAAGATTATGGTACTGGAACTGTACGTAGACGTCCAAAGAAATCTGAAGAAATTTTACAGCCGTCCGAGGATAGTTGTAGTGGTATAAATGAATCAGTGGCACGTATTTACGTGAATCCACAACATGATTTCCTAATTGAACGAAAAAATGGTACACAAAGTCGTGGTAGTAGTGTATCAGTAAGTGATTTAGATGAATTGTATCAACAAATACGACGCGGACCGAAAATGTCGTACAAAAATGATAGGAAAACCGGTACAATTTCATGTTTATCAGATTCTGAAGTAAATTCGTACGTAAGTGATATGAAATTTGTATCGAATGGTGATGATACGGTTGGATCATCTTGTAGTGATGATATTGAAACAACTGTATGATTTAATTTATTTAAAAAAATTATTTATTTTCAAAAGCTAAAATCGTTTTCGCTCTTAATTTAAGAATGATTGTCATAAAAAGTACAATAACACGTGTGTTGATGTAGCTAATTATTTTTTTTTTTTGATTAATATTGTATGCTTTAATATTGAAACGAATCCATGACAAAAATTCATCGATATAAATCACTATATCACAGGATACAGTGATTTGAAACGATCTTTATCGAATAATACTCATTAAGTACATATCTTTGCTTTTATATAGGAAAGTTTATGATTTATTTCATGGAAATTTTTTAATTTAATTGTAAATGAGCCTGTAAGATATATATACTACAACGAATGTGCATTAGTAGGTCTAAATTATATTAAAAATAAATTTATTTATATTAAACAATCGCATAGATTTTATACCGATTTTTTTAGATACATTAAGGCAAAGGAAATAAACTGAGAACTGATTTATTAACAAATTTATTTTACAATTTCTGTGATATTGGTATAATTGTATTGAATCAATTTAGTTTTGTATTTTATTTCTTTTAAATTTAATTTATGTTTTTAAAATCAGCCTAAATACTTAAAATATTTGATATTAATGTAGCTTTTAAACGTTGGAAAAAATGCCTTATGTATAAAAGCGAAATTGAATTTATTGTGTATATACTATAATGTGTTATCAGAATTATATAATATTTAATTTATGTATTGTTTTTGGGGGTAATAACGGCAGCTTATAAAAAGAAAAAATGTGAAATGCTTCGCCTTAATTTATTTAAACTACCATAAACTATGTACAACATTTTAAAGACTGTTATTTATATTTAATTGATGCTGAAAAAATCAATTGTAATCGATTATCTATAAATAAAACCATAAATATAAATAAAAAACTTTTTATTTCAACAAATTTGTACAGCTATATTATATACATATTTATATAAAAAATAACAGGGTATAAAAATGAATTACTTTATTGGTTCGATACTGTTTATAGTCCTAACAATAATATCAATTGATTTTCCTAACTGTTCTTCAGTTATTGTTAATGGTGGTGAAAGTCTGATGACATCTTCGTGTGTATTCTTGGCAATTAATCCAGCATCACGTAATTTTATTAATAAATCCCATGCGCTTATAATATCTACAAAATGTACAAAATATAACATTAAAAAAAATAAAATACTATAAAGATAAGAATTTCCATACTTCTGTTTATTACGATTGCATTCATTAAACCTTTTCCTCTAACTCCAATCACAAATTGTGGATCTAATTTCTTACGTAATTCACGACGGAATAATTCACCCATTTTGTATGAGTTTTCCACAACATTTTCCTCTTCTAATATTTGTAATGCTGTAATTGCAACTTTTGATCCTAACGGATTACCGCCAAATGTTGAACCGTGAGTACCCGGCTCAATAACGGACATAAATTCATCGTTTGCCAAACAGGCCGACACTGGATATACGCCACCACCTAACGCTTTCCCCAAAACCAAAATATCCGGCTTAACATCATCATAATCGACGGCTAAACGTTTTCCTGTACGTCCTAAACCGGTTTGTATTTCATCAGCAATTAATACAACATTGTATTTGGTACATAGTTCTCTAACGCCCTTCAAATAGCCCTCGTTGGGTACTTTAATTCCCGCTTCACCTTGGATGGGTTCGACCATAAAAGCGCACACCAATGGATCCTGTAAAGCCTTCTCTAATGCCCCCAAATCGTTATATGGTACACAACTGAAGCCGGGCATGTACGGTCCATAATCTTCGAAACTTAATGGGTCCGTGGAGGCGGAAATGGCGGCCAACGAACGGCCCCAGAAATTTTCACTGCAAAATATGATTTTCGCCTCATTCTTCGGTATCTTCTTTTTGCGGTAGCCCCATTTACGGGCAATTTTGCATGCTGTATCGTCTGCTTCGACACCAGTATTCATTGGCAATAGTTTATCGTAGCCGAAAAGTTTCGTAATGATTTCGGCAAATTCGCCCAAGATGTCGCTGTAGAAAGCGCGCGATTGATGATGAAGTACTGTGGATTGTTCTTGTAATGTTTTGATGATTTTTGGATGGCAATGGCCAAAGTTATTCGATGAATATCCACTTAAGAAGTCGAAATAACGCTTACCTTCTACATCCCATACAAAAACGCCTACAGATAAAATTGTTAAGTTTTGGTAATTAAAATATAATTAAGTTTCTTACCTTCTCCTTTAGTTAAAGCTACTGGTAAAGGATGGTAATTTTGTGCACAGTATTTTTTTTCACGTTCAACCACATCTTTTGAACTTAAAAATCTACAGAACTGTTGATTTTCTTCTAATTTTGTTGCCAGTCTAATACAATTTCTAGTTTTTGATAACATTATTGTTGATTAAAACCTAAATAATAAGTTTATAATTTGTTAATGAAAAATCGAATCATATAAGTAGTTTTTCAAGTGTTTACGTCATTTATAAGAAATACACAAATAAATACTTGAAACGTTTTAAGTAAAAATGCAAACAAATGTGGATAAAAAGGATTTTATTATCATCTCGGAACAGATTTTTGGATTTTATTTTTTTAGGAAAAAAACTAGTAGCGTATTTGTTTTTGTAGGAAATATTTGTGAAACAGCATATTTTTTAAATTACCTAATATATACACACCCGTTTTTGTAACTTAAATTGTTAACTACACACCACTAAACTGTAAATACAATAAAATTATCAAATTTACAAACTTAAGGTAGGTATGTACAAAAACTACAAAAGTTGTTAATGTGATTAAAATTATGTATAAAAGTCGCGTATATGCACTTTGTATGTCACAGTTGACGACCTTCAAGAACCTATTTTACAATGCAGAATATTATAAACATTTATACAATATAAACAAACAAAAATGTTTACCTTTAAATGATTTTTTGTTATTCGAAAAAAAGTCGTATCGATTGGAAATGCCTTATTACTGGATCGAAGGATTCAAGTACATATAAATTTGAAAATACGAGTAACTGACCTTTTTATACTGTTATCAGTTATCGCAATTCAATAAAATGATAAAAAAGAATATATCGTAATATATTTATAGAATCATCATTAATATTCCACGCATTTATTTTAAAAATATTATTTAAATACTAGTTTAAATTAGAATTCTTCGTTGACCCGTTTGAACTCAATATTGAATCGTCTTTTTATTAATTATCTTCGTATTTATCAAAATATCTCCTTATTATATTTTTTGTTTTTATTGCAATGCAATAATTTTTTACATTCAAGTGTTTGTTTCAAAGTCCTGGACAATTTAAGCTCTAAAATTTGAATGTGAATATTATGTACTATTATCTTATATATGTTTTTATCATAATACTTTTTTATCAATACATATATAATGCAATAATTTAAATTTTCCATAAACAAATAAGAATATAGTAATAATAACATTGACAAAGACCTTCCATTCAATATTTATCGCCTGAAAACAAAATGAGTTAGCTATTTGTAAATGAGGAATGGAGGGATTCATTTACATTCAAATAATTCTAATCAGTTTTGATTATTTAAAGTTTTGGTTGTTACCAAAAATAACCTAATTTTTAAGTTTATTTTCGAAAAACAGAATTCTGTTTTTTGTATGAAACAGAAACCATCTACATATGTTAAAAGTATGCTAAAGTGTTCTAACAGATGGCGCAAGTGTAATTTTTTTTGGTGGTGACGAAAATAACCTATAAATGTGATCAAAATCTTTTGGGGCTTTTTGGAAACAGTTTTATTTTAAACTTGTTAGTTTACAACTTTTAAATTTATTAGTTTTAAACATTGTTAGTTTACAATGCAAGATTCAGGTTCATTACACTTTATTATTGTTAAGTAATTAAGGGTTTTAAATATTTATTTTTAGAACAGGATATTAACGAAGTTTTCGATGATATTTTATTTATTGAAGAGAAATTAGTAGAACGTGGTTACGAAGAAGGATATAATTCAGGTGTAGAAGAAGGTAACATTGATGGATACCACTTTGGATATCATCGAGGAGCTGAAATTGGAGCTCAAATGGGCTATTATACAGCGTTTACAAAATATTGGTTATCAAACACAGACAATTTAAATGAAAAACATCGGAAAACTGGTGAAAATCTACTAAAATTAATCGAATCATTTCCTAAAGCGAATATCGAAGAACTTGACATCATTCAATTGGCGAGTGATATTCAAGCACAATTCAAAAAGTTGACATCTTTATTAAAAGTTGATGCATCGTTCAATGAATCTAATAAACTTTCATTTTGAATAATGTCAGCTCAACTAAATATTGTTAAAAATACACTGGACAATGTGATTGCATTTTTGGAGCCATATTTACCTCTAGTCAATTGCCATATGGTGGATTATTTCACAACTGATGCCTATAATCGTTTAATACCCGAAAATATTCAACTGGAAGTACATAATATCGGTGCAAAAGAAATAATAAACTGTTTATTAGATGGAAATTTAAACAGAACACCACATTTAGAAAACTATTTCAACAGTTGTAATAAATTTATTACGAAAAATTGCACTAAAACTTGTATCTCAGTTGATGATTTTTATAAGAAACTTTTAGACGGTAATTTAATAACATCTGGTATAAAACTGAACCGATTTATGAGTACAAAAAAATCGCACGAAGTGGAAGCGTTAAGTGCATTAGCAGCCAATATTTATAATATATCGAATACATCCCATTTAATCGATATTGGTGATGGTAAAGGATATTTAAGTTCAATGTTAGCAATGCATCACAAAATACCAATATTAGGAATCGATGCATCATACATAAATACGAATAGTTCAGTTAAACGTGTGGAAAAATTATCGAAAGTATGGAATAGTTTAGTTCCCAATAAAAGTTCAAATAAAAAAGAGACTACTTCGCATTTATACAAACAAATCACGTGTTTTGTGAACGAAACTTTAGATTTGAATCAATTAATTGAAGATGTGTTTATGGAAAGTGCGTCTGGTTTAGGTTTAGTAGGTTTACACACATGCGGCGATTTAGCGTCTTCCAGTTTAAAACTGTTCACAACAAATGATAACATTAGAACCATTTGTAATGTTGGTTGTTGTTATCATTTATCGGAAACGGGCTCTATTAGTCAGTATTTGATTTGCAAAGGTTTTTCTATTGGGAAAACAGCAAGAATGGTGGCAGCTCAATCTGTTGATCGTGTAATAAATAACAAAGAATTGCCACCGAAAACGATTTTCTACCGTGCATTATTAGAAATTTTGTTTAATAAAAATAATGTGGCGGAAAATAATCGTCAAGTTGGTAGATTTCGCAAGAAGCCGAATAATTTTATAGAATATGTTAAATCTTCATTAGAACGTCTTAAAATCGATATTGATTTAAATGAAACTGAACTAAACGATTTCTATTCGATGTATGAATGTAAAGAAGATGAAATGAATGTATTTTATTTATTACGTTGTATGCTAGCGCCAATTGTTGAAAATGTTATATTATTAGATCGATTACTATTTTTACATGAAAATGGATATGAGAATGCATATTTACTGGAATTGTTTAAACCGATTGTATCTCCTAGATGTTATTGTATTGTTGCATTAAAAGACTTTTAAATATACATTGTATAAGTATTTTATTGCCCTTACAAATCATTAAGTATTAATTGTCTTATATTTTAGTTTTAAAATGTCTAGGATAATAGATCTATACAGTTTTATGAAATATTTCTCAATTTTTGGTTTTATACCAACTTATTTCAATAAAACGCATTATTATAAATGCACTATGATATACAAATCTGTTTTCTTATTGTGCCTTTATTGATATATCATACATATATTTTTTAAAAAATACATACAGTTGTTTCGCTATATCTTTGATGCTACATCACAAATAGAACATTAAATACATAAATATGTTATTATTCTGCTTTATCGCAACAATATTATATATCAGTGTTAAATAAAGATGGAAAATATTTAGTTTGTTTTAATCATACGAATGTAGTTAAGCTTACTTAATATATTTGATGAAAATCATGATCATTTAAAGCGAATATACGTATTCCGCGAACAATTCGTCATTTTTATGAATTTCTACAAACATTTGACTAGGTACTAGGTAGTCCCCCGCATACCTTTCACATTCAAGTAAAACTTGAGAAATTCGTATTAATTAATGAACATAGTTTCTTTTTTGACTCACATTTTGACGTAGCATCAAAGATATAGCGTAACTACTATACATATATGTATAACTACGACTACGATACTTTTTGTTGTTGATAAATATGTATACATATAAAGCAAAAGTTTTGTTTGCAATTCATTTTTATCTTCAATATCATAAAACACTGTGCATTATTTTTAATTTTCTAATTGTAACACTACAATGAGATAAGTAATACAATTACTGAAGATAGAACAAACAATACTTCGTGAAATATTAAAAAATTCATTAGCTGAAATGTGCAATTTCTTATTTTCTATAAATCTAGCTGTAACATAGACACTTTTTTCAATATCACTCTTCATATTACGGTTCTCCAGTAATTTATAACAACATTTGGATACTGTTGTGGCATTATTTTGAATGTCATGACTTATAGAAATCAATCGAAATAGACTAATCTATGAAAATAGATTACAATTTACAAAATTATATCATTTTTATTTTTAATAATAATAGTTACCGTTAAAGGCATATACCAGGTGTTTCTTTTATATGAAACTATGCCGAAAGAATATAAAAGTTGAATACTAGATAATGATAATATTAATAAAAGATACATGATGATTCCAAATAGTTCATTTAATACAGTAATACTTTTAGCAATTTTTGTATATTTTATTTGTATTTCTGTCAGAAATTTTAAACCTTCATTGTAATATTCGCAAATGTTATTTTTGTATGATTCTTCCAATAAAATTATTAATGCATCTAAATCCTTATTTATATTCCAAAGAAATATATATATTAATGACATACATAAAAAAATTGTAAAATCTAATAGTGTTTTTGAAGGAAAAATATGCCCTAAACAGTAATTTATACATTCAAACATAAAACTCCCAAAACATAATAAATTTAAAAGGATAAATTGTTTTTGTACAGATGATCGACAATTTATGGATTTTAGTAATATATTCCATAAATGTAATCTGTATCTGCATGTTATTAAAAAAAATACCAATAGAATAAATGTAATGTTTTGAATAACTGTTATAGATGCAATAGCTAATCTTAATCTTGGAATAAAGTCTATTGTTTGTCGAATTAACCAGATACAGTTTAAAAAATACAAACCATTTGAAAGCTTTGTATATGAATTTTTGTGAAAGTTCCATTTCGGACAAAATATTATATTTAAATTATACAAAAAAATGAAGATGTTTCTCTTGAATATAAATTTAAACATGTTTGTAGTTTCTTTCAAATAACTTGTGCAAATGAAACTGAAATAAGTAAATGGTTTTTCCGTTAGTCATTATTGAAAATATAGGTAAAATTGTTAGATCATTTATTACATTTACATAAAAAAGTTGTGACAAGTTTTTCTATAGAAATTTTATGAAAATATGTATTGTTTGTATTGTTTCTTCTTTGTTATATTGAAAATATGATACCTAACACTCGTTTATTGTATGGAATAATTACTTATTGTCTTTATAAATCGATCAGTAATTAGGTTTCTTTTTTCACTGTTAAAATGTGGTTCTGCGATACGACATCAATATATTTTCTCAAATTATTTACAAAATTTTACTAAGTTTTTAGTATAATACCAGATTATGATTTTAATAAAATGCAACAAAATGAATCCTCTGTTTCGTACAAGTCAATTAAACTTATTTTCGTAATGATTTCCCTGAGTATTTTTTGGTATGCATTTTTGAATAATGATGATAATACAGCATTAGAAGGCAAAAATGTATTAATGATGATTAAAATATTAGTGACAACAGAAGATCTAGCTTCTTTTGTTGTTGTGACATACATTTTCTCTTGGTCTTATTTTAAAACATATTTGTGGGCACAATTTGTTACAAGAACTGCTATTATGGAGAAACGTCTTGGAATATATTGTAAACCAGTTAAATGGTACAAAAGTCTTTTATTTAGATTAATTATGTTGAAAATGAGCAGTATTATTTATTATATAATAGAAAAGAACTTGATTTTAAACAATGACCATGGTGCAGCAAATAAATATCCTATAATATTTATGAATATTAGCTTTTGCATTGTGCATGCAGATTGAATTATTGATAATCTGCAGTATTTTGTCGAATATTAAGTTTAAGTATAAAATTTTAAGAAGATTTATTAAAAAATATTCAATATGCTTAAATAATGGCCTGGGTTTAAATAATTTGGAAGATTTTTCACGAAATGTAATAAATTTATTTAAAATGTTTATATACATAACAAATATGTTTAACAATTTATTTGGATGGTCAATACTTTTTATTACATTCTATCTATATTTATCAATCTTAATACATTTATTTCAACTTACGACTATTAGTATTATGAGTCAATTGCATTTTGATAGTGGTACTTTGACTGGATTAATAACTTTTCAGACTTTTAATCGTTTAGTATGTATAGTTATAAATTATCATATTATTTAATTTTCTTAAAATTTTGTTTAATTTCATATAGATAACATTTGCATATCCATTTTTTGTCGCTCATTCGGTGGTCAAAGAATTAAGGAAAACTAAAGAATTGTTGGAAACAATACAAACTCAAATACCAATTCAAGAACAACATCAATTATTGCCTTTAATGAATTATGTAAATAATTTTAAATTAGATTTTCATGCTGCTGGATTTTTCGTTATAAATCGACAATCATTTATTGCATTATTAAGTTCGATGGCGCTTTTCCTGATACCTCTATTGCAACTGTCACATATTGTCTAAGATTCTAAGAAAGTACTAAAATTCATCAATTAATGAAAACAAATTTGAAAATGTATTGATGAATCTATATTTTTCAGTTCTGCACAACTAAAATTGTTGAATGTACGAATACACAAAAATAATTCAAATATTCTGCACGATTTGTATTATGTAAGGGATTTGGGAAAGAATATATATTATTAGAGGCGCCCGACAATGTGCTCCTCTCAAATTACAGGATTACATGGAGAGTAAGAGAGAAACTTTGTCAGCATCCCATTTAGTACCATTTCAATGCACTGTTTTTCGAATATAAGTTTGAAATTGCTGCTGTCTGTACATCTTTTTTCTCTGTCAATATCCAAGGGATGTTAAAGGTATATATATATATATATACATATATATATATATATGTACCTATATACATATATATATATATATATATATATATATATATATAGGTACAAATATAGATACAGACACAAGACGAGGGTGATTTATATAAATCTGACATGATGGGCGTGGTAATTTGTATTGTTATAAGCTTAAAAAGGCTTTATTCACACCATTTGACAGCTACTGGTGTTATATCTAGCACATGAAGTACTTGACAATACATAATATTATACAAAACTATTCTACATATATGGTGTCCCTTTTTTTTTGTTGTTGTTGTTGGCATAAAAGGGCACGTTGGGTAATATGTGGTGAGTTTCGATCGAGATAAAATTCAGATCAATAATGTAGTTGTGAACACTTTATTATAGGTATGTATTTGTAAAATTTTTTGTTTGTAATAATAAATGTATGTGTGACAAGATAATTAATTTCATTGTTTTTTCATTTCCTTCAAAAATCAGTAGGTAACAATTAATACTTAAGTTAATGGCAAAATATGAAGAGAAAATTTAACAAAACGGTTAATGCGAGTATTGTTTGTAAAATATAAGAATTCCTCTGGTGCAGTAAAACATATAAGTTACTTATGACCTTCTTTAAACCAATGGAAAAATGAAAATAATATGAAGACATGCATATGTTAAGGGATAGTAAACAAGTTTAAGGGATATCTAATTCGTCTAAGAAGCGCTCAATTTGTGAATAGAATCCTTAATTGGCTCAGCATTTCTATAGTTACAATGACATTTACGATCTCAGAAGAACGCTTATATTTTACAAACTATAATCTATATGTTTATGTGTTTGAAGTTTAAAAGTTTTGAAAACTTCACAACGAAATCTTTAAATGGTAACATTATATTTATTAATTAACAAATCCTAATGAAAATTCAATGTTAGGACATTTTCCAATCGATCCTCTGCTATAATCAGTTTTTCACTAGATAATAATGATCCGTTATTCAATCAAAAATTTCCGGTTTGAAATACGATCAAAATATTATAAAAAAAGTATCATTTATATTCAATATTAAATATTTTAATTAAAACTCAAGTCTTCTTCGGCCCCAATTAATATGTACTCCTAAAATTTCGTTATCTATTAGTAATACATGCAAGCACCTGTTCTTAAACCATAATAACTGATGGCAAAAATGCAATATAACGAATTTAAAGGGCAGGAATAATTACTAGTAACCTGCACAATGCACAATATTACATACTTGCTCTTTTATTTCCTGTTGTGATTTACCCTTACAGTCTTACACAGCCACATAGAACGTTATTGTTACTAGGGGTTGTTAT
>SSSI01007563.1:0-12969 GCA_004796505.1 Oryzaephilus surinamensis | reverse complement strand
GAAAAAACTTTAATAATAATAATAACATAGTATGTATATATAATATATATATTATACTTTCTAATTAGATTTATACTGCTTTCATCGTGCAACGGACTCTAGCAATCGGCTGTGTTCGGAAAATTTTGAGTAATGCTGTTTTCTATTGGTGTTTCAAAGCATTTTATTGATTTAAACACCAATAAAAATATATGATTTTTAACTATTTCGAAAATACCACAATTTTATGGACCACTGCACAATGAACAGAGTATAATATGTATATTGCAAAATATTTGTGGTGAAATGAAGGAAATCATGAAAGCTTCCTTTGGGTTTGTTGATCACAGAAGAGCTCGTTTTGTCCAAAGTTGCTCCACATCCAACTATTAGCTAATGGATTATTATATTATATTATGGGCTATTATATCATTGTAACATTTTCGCCCATTCTAATATTACATAGTAATAGTAGTAGTGTAGTAAATGTTTGAACTTATTGATGTATTTCGTATACCTCAAATTTGAGCATTAAATAACAGACTAACATTTCCTTCGCTCTACTCGAAGAATTAATTGAAATAGTGAACGTTAACTTGACATTTAAATGTTGATAATAGTTCGAAAAAGGGAAAAACTTAACACCAATTCCGGTCCTGTCACATTTTATATGAAACGTATTTCTTTTTTCACAATTTTATGAACTGACCATTTTCGTTTCGGTTTTCTTCTTTATTCGCTGAACTTACAAGATAAGAAATATTTCTAGAAATAAGCCAAATGTAACGAAAGCGAATTCATTTTTTTTAAATGTTCTTTTAATATGCTGTCATATATTTTTTGGTTTCTGTTGTGCTATTTTACAATTTATATTTTATATGCATCACAATACTATATGAGTTTAATTCCTCGCAGTGTAACTGCGATAATAATCAATAATTCAATTATTTCAATTATATTTTCTGAATATAAATTGACACTGTGATTATTACAAAACATTTTCGTAAATTTATTCGGGATTTCAATTAAGACGGTCTACTTTTAGTCATAACAATAACATTAGTGAAATATTCATCCACTTGGCCCGTAAATGTCTAACAAACCTTCATTATTTCATTTCTTGAAGCGAAACGAACGACCATTTTCTTCACCAGTTCATGATTATTATTATGTCACTTACAAGTATTATTAAATTAGTACACATACAATACCTGTTACTTTGAAAGCTTTCCAAAATATAAAGCAACTGTTTTATTAAAACAATTGTGTCTGTTTTAATTAGAAATTTACTTAAAAATTTAAGCAAATTTATCATTCTCTTCCTTTTATGTTATGATTACTTACTTTTACGTTAATTATTTTCGTAGAATGTGTTAAGAAATGTAAACAATTTATCAAAGTAGTTATTTAAGATATATTGTGGTGTTGCATTGCATTTTGAATAATTTATACTCTCATTTTGGAGATTAGGTATATACGACGAAGAAATTATATGGTTTTTTTGATGGATTATAACAAAGCCGTCAATTTTCATTGTTCATTAAAGAAATATATTATCTAAGTTATTGTAGTAACTTTTTATATGAAAAATTGATAACATCAGCACCAGAAAATTCAAGATTACAGCAAAGCTGAATCCTGATCAATTAGCAGATACTGAACAGGTCAAATGAGATAATTTGGTTCTTTTTGATGAATAAGATATAAAATGACCCAGTTACTCAAATGTGCTTTAAAGAGCAAAGTTTTCGGTTTCTTTTATTTCAATTTACATTCCAATAAACTTTTGGACAGTAAATCACAATTTCCGAATATGACTTTCAACAGGTCTTTATATAAGTGAATTGGACTTGAACATTTCAATCTTTAAAAAATTTTCAAAGACAAATATCCAGTTATCATCAATCATTTAGAAATTTGTCTAAAATATTTCTTATAATAGTTAATATAAGACAAAAGTTATGAAATATTTGCTGATGCATTAAAAGTTTCATATGATATCATGTTTTACATTTGCCTTTTAAAATAGTTAAATGCAATTTTTTAATAAACTTATTTTTTAAATTGCACAGGCTTATATAAGTCCTTTGTTAGTCGTTCAACTTTTGTACTCTTTTAAAGTTAGAATAAGAGCTTTGATTTACTATTTGAACAGTTTAATTAAATGACTCTCTTCCTACACTTTCATCATCATACAAACGAGACACCTTCTTCGAATTGAAATCCCTTTTATTGTTGAAGAGTTGACTTTTTTGATGAGTGGAAATAATTTTTCCACAAGTTTTCAACTGTCAAAACATTATTTGCTTTATTTATTGAATAAAACGCTAAATCAATGTAAAGTTTATATCCGATTTATTTTACAAGCTTTAAAACTGAAAGCAAAACTTTAATCGTTTACGAACTTTAGCTATTTTCATTAGGTACGCAAATTTACTACTTGCTAAAGTTGGCAATTTTCGCAAGGCAATTATTTAAAAATTAAAATGTCTATTTATATACTTGTTCATCCATAAATCTGTACACAATGTAGAACAATATGATGATTGCGTGTAAAAAATAAATCAATTAACTGAAATTTCACTTTCGGTTATAAATGGGCTGAATTAATCCAAAGAAGTTTGTGTACAAAAACTAGAAAGGCGTTAATTGTATTGTTTGCCGTCGCTCTTCAGATTGATCTTCACAGAGAAAAAATAATAATGTTTCGATACTCGAACGATATTATATATAGACTTTCGACTATTTGTGAAATGGAGTTAATTGAATTTTTTGTATAGAGAGCTTTCTGCTTCTACAAATATTTATTTTCTTTTTAATTTCTGCACGAACATATGAAAGAAAAAATTCAACCAGTGTATATTTCTCCAATCTTGACGTCTGCTGCTTTGAAATTAATTTCTAATAATGGTATTTTTTATTTTCCACAAAAAAATTAACATTTGCACAATTCATAATTTCCTAAACATAATTTTCGTTTAAATTTGTTATCATTGGACAAAACATATACAGCAAAGCTTAAACATAAAATAGAACCTTTACAGTGTGGAGAAAAACAAAGCGTTCAGAAACAAATTACGTGCCATTAGCAGCGAAACAAGCCATTAACCGTTTAGTTGGCCACCACGGGTGGCCCTAACGAATAAACTTATCTCATATTTGGGGCCCCCGAACCCAAAGAAAAAAAACAATAAAAATTATAATGATGCGCGTATTTCTATCAAAACTTTCTCAACTCGAATATATCTTTTCTTTGTGCCGTTTTGTGTGTTTGAAGCCGTAGAAAATAATCAACGATATAAGGGGGTGTGCGTTATGCATTATATCGTGTTCCTATAATACTTCAAAAGATTCATCCATCTAACATTAACTGATTTTTATTACGGACTTTATGACTATTTCTGTTATTGGATATTGTTATTTTCAAACATGTTTATAGTTTGAGAAAAAAATGTTTGTTTACAACAAAAATGTTGGATATATCGTATATAGCTAGTAACGTGTGCTTTTTGATAATTGAATACGAAAATCCAAATTAAACATAATTTCCACTTTACACACTATTAAAATTGAAACCTTATTGAAATTAAATGCCGGATGAACGTACATTTTGTCACAAAGTCGCTCTAAATCCATAAAATTCATTATTTACACCCAATGAAACATTTTCGCAATAACTATTTCCCTTCATTTGCATAAAATTTAATGGTCAAAACATGGTTTACTTAAATATTTAGTTGTTTATAATAGCAGTTAACGGAAGAACATTTTCAAATACATTTGACATATACATCTAGCTTGTTAAATGTGCAAAAATAACTATAAGTTTTTCAAAACGGAGAAAAACTAGCTGGTTTTTAAATATTTCAGGAAAAACCTGCTATAAATTATTTAAGAATAAGAAACTACTCTGAAGTACTCTGAGCATTTATTAGAATTTCACATACTCGTTTGAATTTTATATGTACTTTCCCATTTACATATATAATTGTAAAATGTTGCAGTTTCTATAAAACACGTTATATATAATATATATGTATATTATAGTTCATATTAATAAAAGCAGAGGCCATATAAATTTTATGTACATAAAATGACTTTTTTAATACAAACTAACTTTGTTCCATACAATTAAGTTATATTTTCTTTTGTAAACATTTATGAGTTTTCCAGGACATTCGTATAGGAATACTAATATGTACAACATGAATAAGTTTGTGAAAATAATACGGTCCACTATACAAAAGTTTTTTAGTTTTTGTTAAATTTCTTATTTGTGTGCAAACAACAAAAACGATAATTGAAATAAACAGTTCAACAATCCAACCCTTAGAAAGCAGGTAGGTAGGTACTTAATAAAGACCGTCTCTCATTTTGGCCTGAAAATGAATATACACTTTTGCAAGCATTTATTTTCATTATTTTTTCATTTACAAATCCTCTCTATACAAATTACAGTCTATAAAGCATTATACAGAAGTTAATCGAACCAGCACCGACAAATCATCAAACAAAAGCATTTTTTTGAATTACTGATTTTAATCACCTCTTGTTCGTGAAAATTTTGTAGGTACCCGATTGAATATAGTAACAAAATTTGACTGCTGAACAAAATATTAGAATTTTTCCAATAAATATGTATATATGCATTCAGGGTATTTTCAGTCTTGGGAATTGTGTGTTGAAGTTTACTTGCAATAATTCCAATCGGCATCCTTCATCTGTGCATTCAAACATCCGGTTTATTTGATGAGATGGAAACGGTATTAATGTAGAATGTGTTTGAATGTCGACAAACAATTACACTATTCATCGACAAATAACACACGTGTAATGGATTTTAAATTAATATTCATCAATTCACATTCATATACATACGTTTGATATGTTTATTTCTGATTAATTTACTTTGTTCTTTAAAAGCAAATTTGACGTAAGGAGCTTACAGGGAAATTCAAACTGAAAATTTCATCTTCACCTGAATTGTTTTCCATCTTTCACGAATGTAAGATTTACAATAAATTATATCGTTTCCCATGTTGGTGAAGGTTTGTTGGAGAAGTTGACTGTTAAAAACTTGTATCTTTTTACAAAAAAATTATTACCGCCTTATAAATTTACCAATTAAGTAGATTATAATATTCCTGAACTATAAATTTTTAATTTGGGCTGTATTTTTTTTATTAATGTATGAATTATAATGAAATTCTCCTATTATAGCTATTTTGGAATCAACACTCTAATATAAACTCCTTTTTGTTAGTACCTTCTAGATGTACTAGAAAAATAGTAAGAATTTTTTTTAACTAAAATATTGTATAAATATATGAAGATTTTCAAATATTTATTAATTATTATATGAAAAATGAAAATTTTGCTTGTACATATTTATGTTGTTTTCAGCGAATTAGAGTTCGCTGAATCTAAATCTGTTTATAGAATCTAATTTAGACCAGTATTTTTCAGGAATTTTTAAGGTTTTATTATTTCTTTATTAAAGAAGACTGAAACTCTGTAGATTTGTATAAAATTCCATTTTAGATTTCTGAATAGAACTTTCAAAAGTTGGATATCTACTGAAAAATGTTTACTTCTATTTATTATGTTAATATTTATCTTTATAATATAATCCCACACTGTTATATACATATTCATAAATTAAATAGCATAAATAAACGTTCTTTAACTGCTTTGTGCTTATAAATCAATTTTGAACTATTCATTCCTTTCCGAATCTCAGTTTATTTCTTTGTTTTCACTTTTCAATCACTTTCCAAGTCACTTTTCTCTCGGATAAGTTGTTTGTTTATCCTTATACACACTTTATTGTATTTCTCACCTCTCTCAATTGATACAAAAAGTTCAAGGTTCATTTTTTTCAGCATAATATAATCAACTTATCAACCAAATGAACTGTTGTCTGGGAAAAATAATTTAGTAGTCTCCCGTCGATTTGCGGACCCCTAGATTCCACTTAATCTCATCATTTTCAAATCTGGTCGTGTGTGTTTTTCCACTACGCAATATATTATGCAAAATACCTATGTAAAACACATATACGATATACTCATTGAAAAAAAGTTATCCAATTTCACATTGATTTTAATATTTATATTTTATATACATACATATATTCACGTTTAGGTACAACAAACAAATACAATACATATTTGTATTCTATTCCTCGGTACTCAGTGATTGAATTTCCAAAATTTGGATGTCTAATAATGTATTTAGAAACTTAATTACAAAAATAAAATATGTAAAATTCTGTTGTTTCAATGATTGCCCCTCGGATTGCCCTTAAATTTTACCTTAAATTGCCCTAACTAATTTCTACTATAGTAACGTGTTAAACTTCGTATAAATAATTGCAAAGCTCTCAAGTTGTGGTCATAATTTGTGTGTTCATACATTTATAATTCATTAAAGCCGTTTTAAATGTTTTTTGTGTGTTTTTCTCCTTCATAGAGCATATTAATTATTTAGGAAAGTAAGGGTGGAGAAAAGTACCAAAACTTTCAGTTAGTATATTATACCTGGCTGCGAGATATAACCTTTTAAGTGCAATATTTATCAACTCGTGCTATTTATTAATTACTGGCGAGTGAAATAAAATTTCTGCTATAAATTTAGTCCCTGATATTAAAACGTGTACCGAATAAAAGACCTTAGAAAATCATGCAAACTGTAATGGATGAAAATTATCCTTTTACTATTGTTTTCTATTAAATTAATAGCCACACTAAATTATATGCTGCAGTGCTGCAGTTTGCAGTTGTATTTCGTGTTTATTAACAAACCATAATTTGGTAAGTGTATCAATTTTTTTTAAAAAAATTAATCATTACACCGGAAATTAAATTTACAATACAGAGCCATAATTAATATTCAAAGCTTTTAAAAATTCTTTTTTTTTTGGGCGGAAAATATCTTGATGTCATATTGGGGAAAAATGGGGTACACCTTCTCGGAACCACTTTACCACACCTAAAAAGAGGGAAATGAGAAAACGACGTTATGGAACATACTTTGATTTGACTGATAACGCATCCAAAAGCCACCTGTTTATTTAGGTTGCGCTCTGCAAACTTTCCACATTCGACTTGATTCAAGTCCAGCTGTATAACAGGCAGTTTAGTCGCGAACACGGGGCGTTGTTGGCGGCGCTGTAGCAATCGTTAACCACCCGAAAATACCCCATTATAATATGAAAGTTTAAAAGACATATGAACTCCCTTATAGATACATAATTGATAGATATCAAGTAACATGATATACGTTTAACAACCGCACACGTTTAAAAACTGGCAAGTTTCCTGTATTGTATTATATGTGTGATATTTTTGAACGATGTTCGATATACATTATTGGAAAACTCAATTGCGAAACTGACATTTTTGATGTCGAAGCAATACAGATATTAATGGTAACATAATATTTTTCTATATGTGTTATTTATGGTGTTTATTTATTAAAAAAATATTTTTTGCGTTATTTGTATAACTAGAGCTAAATAATTAAATATGTTTAATAACTTTAAGAAAAATAAGCTGAGGAAAATTATTTTAAGCAAAAAGTTTTAAGTTCTTTAAAACTAGTTAATCTCTAAAGTAATTATGTTCGTTTTAGATAGAAAACTTGAGAAAAATCTTAATAAATAACTTAAAAATGTATTAGTATTGCCATTTTTCATTCAATTTGAACATTCTAAAAGATCGGACGACATTTATTATTTTTATTATATCAATAAAATTGATGGAAGAGCATAATTTACTATAAAATTGATACTGGACTTCCTGAAATGGAATTCTATTGCAGATGCATCTCGATATTTTGATTCGTTCTCTTGTATTTTCTTCAGACTTGAAAACCATTATCAATTTTTCATGTATTTGTGCCATGTTAAAAGTTTGTTTTTCGTTATAAAACGTCCAATAATAATTGTTTCAAAACAAACAAAAACTTTTCCAAAGGAACTTTTCACACGAAACATAAAAGAATTTTTTTTACCATCGAAAAAAAATTCTTGTCTTCAAAAAGTAAAATTCAATCATGTAAATAAACTCTACGTTTTAAGTGTATTATTTTTTCGTATCCAGAAGTGACGTTGATGGGACCATTTAACCAACATAAAGTGTTGAAACTGTACGCAAGTTTACAGCCTCCCACATTTTTAAATTGTTTTATATTGCCTTTTCACGTAAATCGTTTTTTTTTTCTGTGATAGATAAACCGGCAGAAATGGGGAAAAGATTCTTAAGTCTTGAAGGGAAAACGACACATCTTAAATGGAAATGAGAGACCGCAAGCGATGTTTATAAAATCATAAAAAATACCAAATAATCCGTCTTGTTTATGCGTATGTTGTCAATCATCGCATAACAAGAAAATGAGAAAAATAAACACTGTAGAGCATTTTTCTAAAGTCATTTGTTATTACATAAGTAGGTTTATATTTATTTTGTTATTGTAAAAAACTCCTTCAACAAAGTAGATATTGTATCTATTTCTCTATAATGCTATAGTCTTTAAACTATATAAGCATGCCACTGTAGTCGTAAATGTCATCATTGTAAATAGAAATGCAGGGCCAATCTGTTGGTTACTTTTAGGATGGATTAAAAATGTAATTAGGAACTGTTTTCACAAACTGAGTGCTTTTGAGACAAATTAGATAACGCTTAATTTTGTTTACCGTCCCTTAATATCTGCCAGTTTATTATTTACATTTATCTATTAGTTTAAAGAAGGTTATAAATTACTTTTATTGCACCAAAGGAATTCTTAAATTTTACTAACAGTAATGCAACTTTGTTTTCTGTTTTTTTTTATGAAAACTTTTCTCATATATGTACATATATGCAATATACGTACGTATCTATTGTTTGTATTGACAACAGCGAACAATTCATACTTTTATAACGCTTTTAAGCACATATTTTCGTTTACATCGACGGGAAAACATCATATAAGCTTTTTATACATTTTTTTGATGAATATGACAGACCATTTTCAAATTTAATCTTTACAACTGGATTCAAGTATACAATTTGATTAAAAAACAATACGTATACCAATAATCCAACTTCATAAATTTAATTCGTCCGATTAGTTGTTAAAGGATTTTTGTATTTACATGATGCATTCACAAGTTTAAGAGCTATCAAATAAAGCTGTACATGTATTTGAGTTGTGCTTACCTAATAAATATGTCAGTGTTCGATATAAAGTAGTCACAAGAGCGATCAGTTCATGCTTTGATAGAGAAACTGAATCAAGTGGTTGATGTATATATGTAAAAGTTAACCGATTCAATGGCAAATTCAATATATTCAATTCGTAAAGTATTCCCTTTGGTTATTATTCTTCGGTTGTTTTTGTCTAAAATTAATCAAACTCTCTAAAATTTGAAAATTACAACACAATCTATTTGCAACGACCAAAAATAACTTTTAATATAATATGTATAAAAGAAAGTGAAGAGCATCAGAAGCCTAATAATAAACAGTGCATTTCATTAATGTAAGAGAGACGTTTATGAAAATTTATGATACAATAACAGTTTCCGTAATAAAAACTGTCTGCATTAAATACAAAAGATATGAACTATGAGGACAGAAACTAATCAAAACATCAAGACAAAATAATAATATTTTAGCTTACAAAAAGTATAAATCAAGATTAACACAAAAGCGTTCTTGAAATGAACACACATAGCAGGTTTAATTATATTATAATATCGTTTATTGAATAAATATGGAAAATTTATTTTTAAATTGGCACAACACCTACAAATAATATAATAATCTGAATAAATATTGTGGATAATGAGAGAAATTAATACTTAATTTTCGAGTATTTTTTGACCTAGATTTATAATTCACATACAATCCTTTCAATGACATAATAAATTATAACAAACAGCTGAGTTTTAAAATACCTGTAAACAATATTTTTAACTGTATAATTTTTAATCAAGTGGATTTTGTTATTATTTTGTACTTGTTTTCTAGTTAAATGATCACATACAAATGTAACTGCCAATTTTCCAAATTTATCGATTTGATTTGATTTTGTTATACACCACAGCACAATTTACTGATAATTTTTTTATTAGTCCGTCCTTCAGCAACAACAATTTACATATAAACTAAATGAGATGTACAGAAAATCACTTGTACATTCATATTAGAATAAAAGTTTTTGAAAATAATAAAAAGTCTACGTTAAGAAAATGTATATAATATATGTATGAAAAGGTTGAGAGTTGGTTGTGTTGAACTTGAAAGGCACATTAAAAACTTGGCTTTTATATAACATATAACGGAGATTTTTCTTTGTTAATCTTTTGTCTCATTTCATGTCAACGAAAATTGTATAAAATAATAAATTGCAAAAATGTTATACGCAAATTTTACATGTCCAATACCATCATGTTTAATCCACATGCACAAAAACAAGGTTGGAAAACATGAAAATATTTCGTTTTGACCAAATTTTTCCCATTGTGCAGTTCCCGAACAAAATTTTTTGAATATTGATGAAATATTCAAAATTAAGAATTAAATGAAATGACAATGCTTATTATGTATTTCCATCATAACTTGTTTTTCAAATAAATATTATGTGAATGTTTCTCAAATCCATTATATATGCCTTTTAAAAACATTTTTTACCGTACACATGTGATTTTCCATACATTGTACAGAAAAACATTATTGATTTTTCGCCTAGTTATCTGTTGATGTTTTCCTCTTCATAATATTTTTTTTATTATTAGAAAAAATATAGACAAGTTCTTGAGTCAATTGATTTTTTTTATCAACAACAATCTCAGTACATTACATTTCCGTATTCGTTGTTATACACAAGATTGGCAAATATGGATTGGGGGTTGGTTAGCGTCAAAAAAGAAGAAAAACTTAATGAGAAAAACTAAAATAGAACACTCCACAGACGCCAAAATATGTCATATACAGCTGATGAGAATGTTGAACTCTTTTGCTCCAAAAAAACTGTAAACTTTTTAATTATTTACGTGCAAATGAATTTAATAAACCAAACAACTTTATTATTACAGTGTAAATATAATACTTTTATGAAACTTGATTATATTTAAGTAAACATTTATATATTAATATAGAATTTAGATATTATTATCATATTATTGATTAGTATGGAGATTGATGGGTCTTTTTAGAAATCATTTAAACCTGATGGTTTATAATAATTTCAATTATGTGCATAGAATGGAATTTAGTTTATGATAAATTCGATTTTTGCTAATACCTACGTACATACAACAATAACAATTTTATCTAAATATTGTGTGAGTGCGGCTTATTACAAGTGCTTATTATTGCTATTTTGACAGGGTAAACAATAGAAAATATAGTTAATAAACATACAACTAGCGATAATATTGTACAAATTGTCTCATTATTATATATTATCTTTTGTTGTATTGGTAAATAATCAATAATCTGAATTTAATATTAATCCATGGGGGAATAAATAGTGAACTTTTTCATATTTCGTTGAGAAAAGGTGAAAAATCCTATAAACCTGTCAAATGCACACTTTCAATAATAATTATGCGTATAATAATGGGAGAATTCGTGTATGTGTGTGTAAATTTCCAATGACGAGCCCTTTACGAACGTATACACACTTTAGGAATTTCCAATTATTATAAAATTTGGGGTTGTTTGTATTATAATGTCTTTGTTAGGTTTGGTTACAGGGTATATCCTTTGAATGACAGCAGAAAGGCCATTGGATTGACATGTGTTTAAAACACCTTTGCCCTTTTAAGTTAATTAAAGGTTTGATTAACATTTGCATTACGAGCACAGACAGATACTTCTTTTAACCTTTTTTTTTTTGTTCATTTCGGTACTCAGCAGCAAATAATGGACTGTACAGCATTAATTTAATCTAACAATTAATTTATTACGTCTGAAGCATTTAATTTTCATGAAGAATTTTTTTGTCTGTCTGTATAGTTGTAAATTTATCACTGACGATTTTCAAACTGTCCAAATTTCACAATAAATAATTCGGGATAATTAAAATATATTTTGAAACAATGCATCTGTTATTATTTTATAATATGTATACATTTTTGAAAGGCATAGGTAGTAAAACAACTTCGCTTGGGGGTAGGATCGATTGAGAGACACTTTAAAATATCGAATTTTAAAGAACCCACCCATCTTATTTGGTAGATTTTTCTTACACGACGGTCCACATTGTTCCTATGGGATGTATAAAAGAAAATTGTGTTTTGCTTGATTCCACTTGTATTCGATAAATAGATAGCAATAGCAACGTATCGAGCTTTTTTTTAATAATAAATTTTTTTTCGCATAAAAAAACGTTACTTGATATGTGCAGATAATTTTTTTCGAGTTTGCTGCAATTTTTTTCCAGTTTCAATCGTTTTTTTACATCAGGGGCTCAATTCTTGAATCTCCCGGTGGAGAATTTCTCGTCATAAATTTGACAACGTCGCGTGGAGATTTATTCTCCCCAACAAATTGTGGGTGAGATGTGAGAAGTTGACATAATGACATACAATAATTTATAATTCAATACAGACTACTACAAGACTATTTTTCACTTATAAAAATAACACACTCCACTCTATAATAAAAACAAATATCAAACGTGTGTGTAAACTATACCTATATAGTGTAAACAAGTTTAGGGAAATTTAGGGAAAAATATAAAAGCACTAATTTATGGGTGAGATTCAAGAATAGCACAATTATCTATACTTCAAAAAAAGAGGGAGAATTTGTCGACGACTTTTCGAATCTCCACTGTGAGAATTTCAAGAATTGAGCCCCAGTAAACAATATTATGAATTATAATTGATTTCAATAAAAAACTGTCTACGTTATTAAATTGATATGCATTAAGGTAAAACAAGAACATTAGATACTTTATTTAATTGATGACAATGAAAATATAGCGGCATTTTTA
>SSSI01007560.1:0-19227 GCA_004796505.1 Oryzaephilus surinamensis | reverse complement strand
ATTATAGTAGAATGCTATATTATAGTGTCGTTATAAAGTGCAAGAAAAACTTGTTTCACGTTCGAGTCTTTTTAAAATATACCTACATATAAAACATACACACACACACACACAAACACTCACGATACACCCTAAGAATAGCAACTTTAATTAAAATATTTGCATAATATGTATTTAATCATTACATCATAAGCAATACGTTTGTATAATACATTATGTAGATAGACGTATGATTTTAAAATAAAATTCCAAAAAAAAATTAACGCTTATGATACACCCAATAAAATTATTATTTTTTTGTTGGATTATTAATCAACAAGTCTAATAGTAAGAGTTTTTTTTATTCCAACTCATATTATGATATCTTTACAAATGTACCTATTTTAAATATAATATTTATCATAAAAATAAAATATGATACAAGTTATGGATTTAAACTAATCGAGCCCAGCGAGTTTTTCATTCCACAAAATGACAATAGGTAATAACAAAAGAACATCAGCATACTAGATTTTTCTAATTTTGGTAAGAATTAAAAAGTGAATATATCTATATTATATAAAAATAATTTTTATAAAAACCTGTTTCGTATTATTATATTTATTCTCACTCGCTTCTTACTATTTCTACCACTTTTCACCACTAGTTAAGAAATAAAAAATTTCCTGAATAAAAATTGACATTCACAAACAAATGTCAGTTTTGAAAAATGGCACGTTTTATTTGTATGTCAAAATATACCCACAATGACATATCATCAGACTTTTAAATGACAAAATTTTATTAAAATTTACTTTTATGGAATAAAAAATTTACAATTCAATCAGAAAGATTCATAACTAAAAAGGATGTAAGGTTTTTAGGATGTATTTTTAATAGTGACGAAATTCTTACACAATAAACCAAACAAATTACATACATACGTATATATTTTAACTTTATTTTTTATTTCTTTCAAAAAATATTGACTATTAATAAAAAAGGAAACATTTAAGCCACAAATTTTATTTAAATTTAATCCAATTTGAATGAATACGCCTTGAAAATTATAAATTGGAACAAATTCATTCAACATACTAGTATAATGCAACAAGCTCAATTTTTATTTATGAAATTCTATTTGGAACCATTTAAAAATGTCAAACTTCTTCCAATAATATATGAACTCGTCTTACTTTATCACATTTCTAATACTTAAATTAATATGAAATTTGAATATTACCTAAATTTTTAGTCACCATAATATATATTATATATGTATATTCTGTAATTAATAATAATTATTATAAAGATAAACGGAACCTGTTTAGATATAATAATAATGTTGCTGTGAGCTAGTTCGACCATGTCCGTCAGCCATTATAGTTGTGTCAGTAAATCCGCTATACTCAGACGAGAAAAACTTGTATATGTATATAAGTATATTGCAATCAGTGGCGTCCACTAACATATCTCTCTCATGTTAATAAATATATATATGTATATGATATAGACTTGTAAAAGGTGATTGGCCCTACTTGACATACCTACCGACATTTTGCTTCCGCTCCTATATAAATCTCGGTCTACTTTTTAAATTTTCCAAAAAATTTCAAAATCAATATCAATTTTCATTATATTTAGCTACAACAGTTATAATACGTAAAATTTAACAAAAACAAGACAACTTGAAAGAATATAACAGCGATTGTTTCAAATAATCCATAAATACATGTACATTTTATGGCCTCTTGTTAAAAATTATTTCCATAAATAGGAAAATTTTAGAAATAACTAATACATTATTGTGTAATTACTTTTACTTCTAAGGATTTAATCTCATTGCAGCCTACCTATGAGTATAATACCTATAGGTTTTCAAATGTCATTGATTGCATATACATAATTATATCGAATAGCACAAAAATAAACAACAAAAAATCCACACATATTCCATACATGTTGTTCATGTTAAAGCTTTTTTCCCCAAAAAAATAAAAACATAATCTAAACAAACACAGATTGATGCTCTGTATTTTATATTTTCTATAAAGATTTATTTATATTTCTTTCAGTGTGTATATGAAACATTTTCTCGTTTTTTTTTCTATATCGTACATATAAATTTTATAAGGTTTTTTAAAAGCAATTTAACTTTACGCTCAATAAAAAATGATAAAATGAGAACTAAACTAACTTTGTATGTTAGTACTAATAAGAGTGACACTGTAAAATTCCGATAAAAGTAAATAAAATCTAACAAAAAAAAATATATAATAGAACTTTTGTAACGTTTTGCCCTTATTTTTTTTATATAATATACCCTAGTTGTAGTTGATTTCTGCATCATTAAATTCTGATTAAATTTTTGAATTACACTTAAAATGGAAATAAATTTTTTTTTGAAAATAAAGATTCTTGACCATTCCAAAAAGTTTAAAATAACTCGTTATACATTTAAGACAATTTACAAATACATCAATTTAACTAATAATTTATTTCATTACAAAAGTAATTAACACTTAATACACCAAGTGATTAAAAAAGCAATATACTCAAACTTTTATATTAAAGGTCAAAACCAAACATTTTAAATCAATCAACAAATCGAATTTAATTAATATTAAACACAAACAAATCACATTTATTTCAAATAAAATGACCACTATATGAGATAATTGCATACCATATTTGTTTAGATATACATATAAAACTTGTGAAAAATTTTCGCATAATTAACAAAAAGCAAAAAAATAGTTAAAACATCGTTTTTTTTGTAGTAATTGTGGTGACATAAAATATATTCTTAGAAACAAAAATTTTTACAAACAAAATGCGTGTGTTATACTTATGTGTCGCGTGTTTATATAAAAATATATGACAAATCAGACGATTTTGGCCCTCCACATCCATTATATGTATTGTTGTGTGTATTTTATTCTCTATTATATACCATATAGTGGTTGGTATGACGGCCTTGTTCGGGTCCTTGCCCGGTTGTTACCCCGTCGATATATACAGTGGCGTTACATTTGACACTTACCAATTGGTTATTTTTGTATACCACTTACTGTATCATTAGTAAAATGTCGTCATCAACAAAAACTTTATATATGCGAATTGCATTATGAAAGACAACATCTTTATTACAAATTATACAAATAATAATACATTATTGTAATCTTATATTATGTTAAACTTCATGTCAACTTTCTTTACTTTCATTTAAAAAAAAATTATAACAGAAAGCAACAACAAAAAAAGTGTTAAAATCTTATCTCTTAACAATTAATGTAATCAGATAGAGAGTAATAGACTAAGTGCTTGTTAAATAAAATTAGCCAGGCTTTATGAAAAACATTCAATTTCCAAAAATGTCTTCGCAAAAATAATAATCAAGTGAAGTTTAATTAAAAATAAAAAATAAATAATTAGATGTATGGAAAAAAACTGTATTATATTAAATATATTATTTAATGACAAGGTAATTTTCACTTCACACAATTTACATTGTTGAATGACGTTTTAATTTTATTATTATGTGTAAATGACTTGCCATTTGCAGAAAATGTTCTAAAGCCAAAAGCATTAGGTAGTTACCAATATAAAGGCAAAAAGTTGGCGGTCGTTAGGGACACATTTCCATGGCAATATATATACTTAAGAATATACATATATATTTATGTAACAATAACAATATTACACCAACAAAATCATTCACAAAGTGAATGATTGACACAAGAAGCCACATTAATAACAAATATGTAGTACACGTAAACAGTATTTTCACAATAAAATGGCAAATTAAGTGTTTTTGTTATGAAGATATAGATCATTTTTATTTTCCATTTTATATTTTTTTCTGTTTGGTGAAAATATGTGTATATGTTGCTATATTATACATAATTGGAATCTTTATAAAGTAAAAAAAATATTGAAATCATTCAATTCCTCTACAGTTGTTGTATGGCTCTCCTGATGGCTTTTCGAATAGGCAATTTTTACAGGACAATACAAACATTTTCTCAACTCTAACCAAAATAATAATAATAAAAAAAAAACATGTTCGAATGGTGAATAATATTTTTTTTATCCTTCATATGCTAAGAATACTCTGTAAAAGAAATATTTAATACCTACAAGGCAGATAACAAAACTTCGTCTAAAATAAATAATTTAATATTAACATTTAGTAATTAAATATATTATATATGTACATATGTATGTATACCTCTTATTTATTTTGCTATCATAATACAGCCTCATTTCTTAATTAATATTTGCATATTATGTTTAATGTACAATATAAGTTCTGAACTATGCACCTTTGTGTTTATAATGAAAAAAAAGCAAAAAATTTTAAAAAAATAAGCCTATCATTAAAAAACATATTTTTTCTGATCTTAAAATAAAAACACGATAGGAAATTATTGAAAATATTTTTATTTGTACGTATACAATTCTTGCTAAATAAAAATATACGAAGTTTTTAAACATATTTCCACCTGCCTGTATAAAAATACACTTCTAATCAAGATTATTAATATTCATTTTAGATAATAATTTTATAAAAAGGGTTCTACTAGATATTATAATCTCAAATAACCAAATTGGGTTCTCCCTATTATAATAAAGTTTTCGCTAATTTGCAGCTGTTTCCACCAAAATAATATTTTAATTTCAATTTACTGGAATTTCAAATTAACATTGTTATATGCTTTGTTAGTAAAATAAATTTAATATTATATTTTAATAATTTTTAAAATAATACCACGTGGATTTCAGCATATATGCAACCAAACTTTCAAGTATCACGTACAGAACAACCAAAAACATTATTATATTATATATGTATATTTTTATCAACTACATTGTATTTAAAAGTTGAAAGAACTCTAAAGCTAAATTGCTTAATGTTTTAAAAAAATACATCATTATAAAAAACAAAATTGATAAATAACTTTATTTAAACAGAAAATATAGCAAGAATCTTGAACTGATAACAAGCTATTATTAAACAATTAATGAATTAAATTAAATACAATGTAATCACTTAATGCATACATATAAAGCCATAATTCATATAGAACCTTAGCGAAATGTAAAAAAAATCAATAAATTAACTGCAAACACCATATATAATCTATTAAGAAGTGTTATTAATTGGTTCACATGAATAGAGTTAATGTTTCATAGTTGTTTTACCTACATGAAATACCATAATGTACTCATAAATGTCACACTAATGCGCTATAAGATCATTAACGTATTACCCATATAAAATCTAAATAAACATTCACATTAGTAAATATGCAATTAGAATTTATATACAGTGAACCGAATCCTAACCTAACCTTTACGAATCAAACTGAAAAATTGTGTTTTTGAATATAGATTTTCTGTGTTATCACAGATAGAGCGACATTTTAATTAAGAATAAACAAAGAAAATCTTACCTGATCCGTTATAAGACATGCTGAGACCTATCCAAAACTTCTAAAAAATTGCTTTTCAAGCCAAACACTTATTCAAGGTCTTATATCAAAACATGGCAAACTGTCATAGAAAATCAATGTACACTACATTCGAATAGAACAATTTTGCCAACAATTAATAGAACATATCACTGGATATAATGTTAATAAAATATTTCACTTGGAAATTGGAAAAGTTCACTTTTTTGTAAAAAAATAG
Source organism: Oryzaephilus surinamensis (assembly GCA_004796505.1). Classification (NCBI taxonomy): domain Eukaryota; kingdom Metazoa; phylum Arthropoda; class Insecta; order Coleoptera; family Silvanidae; genus Oryzaephilus; species Oryzaephilus surinamensis. The sequence continues at coordinate 13,554 of SSSI01007560.1, read as the reverse complement.
CACACGTCGAAGAAAAGGTTGTTTTCAACATGGCCGCCACTAAACTCGGCTATTTCACAAGGATTTGTTGACCCTGGCGTTATATCGTTTCTAATTGGTTGTTACAACGCGGCTTACATTCCCATTGGTCTAATTCAAGGTTATGGACAAAACATCGACATGCACCTGTCATCACCAAATTTGTTTTAAAGTGTATTTTTCGATTTAATTACACTTTGATTGTACATTTTTTTATTTGTTTAAACAGTTTTATGTATGTGCTTTCATATAAATAGCAAATGTCGCTGTGTAAATTGAAATAAAGTTCAATTTTAAAGAATCAAAACAATACGACTTGTGCCCCCTATTATTAAGCTTCAAACACTTGTTTGAATTATTTGTTTATTTTGAATATGTTTAATTTGAGTGGATTATCATGGCCAAAAATAACATCAGTATGAATTATAATGCATAGTTAGTATTGAAGGTTTCTTTTACTTAATTTTATGATTCATCAAATTCAATAAATCGTATTAAAAAATTTTCAAAATCACTTCACGCTCCATCTATTGCAACAGCTTGGAACCATATAGTTATTGCGCGTTTTTTAAATTTACAATAAAATACAACTCTTACAACTAAAGTCCAAAACTCTGAACTTACCTGTGATCTACATTGTTCTCGAAACCCATACATTTATGGTAGTAGCTATTTGATGAAGAAGCCAGTGCTTCCATGGACACATTTCTGGGATAAGACATAGAAATTAGTCAATAACGAGAGACGAGTGACTTTTAAAAAAAGTTTCTATGAAAACAGCAGTATGTCACTAGTAAACAGTTACATATTTGAAGTGTTAATTATATGTGCATTAACTGTAATTAACTATTTTTTGTTAATTATGTTGTTATACAGGCGGATAAACAATAAACCGATAACCAGCACAAGGAGAAATACGTTCGAATAAGGACTTCATTAATCCATGCGCTCCTGTGCTTGACAACAATGTTGCTAAGCAACCATCAACGCGTCATTATCCTTTTGCGAGTAGGAAAAATTCCACTTTATATTTTCATCAACAAAATATTTAAATTCCACTCTATCACATGTATACATAAGCATAATTAAGTAGTATAATTTTTATATTATAAATGATATTAAAAAACAATATATTAAACAAAAATCCTTTATTAATAAATAGGAATATAAGCGCAATACAAATATTTGTTCTTCTTTTAATGCTAAACCTGTAGATTGTCTACAAAATAAGCAAGTGTAGAACACTTTTATTTAAACTATTACAATGAACACTATATTCGATTTTTCATTAATTTTATATAATTTTTTTGATAATGTATCAACATTTATAAACAGAATCACATTTAAACAATAAATTTGAGTTTCTACATTATGTGTATTTAAATGAAAACATTAAATTCGATTAAATAGTTTTAAGTCTCTTATTACAGTACTATAAATATTCCTGTTTCAATATCAATATAACATTATTATTACAACTAATAACGGAAAATTAATCATAAAATGCGAATATCATATACATAAAATGGCTTTGGATATGACTAGTTGCGGCATCCAAATACGATTATTCGAATTGACGTGAAGCTACAGCAAGAGCTTTCCATGGTCTTCTGTCCACACGCTGGATGTCGCTATACGAACGTTCTGCAAAATAATTCAAATATAAAACCAACCCCGTAAATATTTGATTCGAACAGAATTTTCCCATTTCCAGTTACACGTACCTCTAAATTTAATGAACTGACATTGATTATCTGCTACATTATTAGTCACATTATTTCGTTTTGTTGACGTATTTGCCTCTCTGGTTGATCTAAAAGAGCCTGAAGGTCTGAGTGAAGGTGGTTGAATGCATAAAACATCCTGATTCATACGATATGAGGTAACTGAAGGGGCACCAAGGGTGCTGTCGTCATACGAATTGATGTCGATATCAGTCAATACTGGAAAAAAACAGAAAATTAATTATTTTGTACGGATTTACAATTGTGGTGAATGCGCCAAGAGTAAAAAGAGTGAAAATTTAATCAAAATCCTTTTAAATGCATGCATATAGAATTAATTCAATAATTAAGCTTTATAGAAATATTGTTTTATGTTTCAAATAATATTTTGAAAGCTATATTATGAATAGTTTTTAAAAGCATTTCTCATTTAGTATTTAGTTGTTTTTTAACTTTCAGACTACAGAGTAGTATTTACTTACAGATTTTGTTAAAACAATTCAATTACGAACAATTTATGTATGTACCATTAAACAAAGCTGATTTTTTTTTACAACATATGTGTGGGCGTAAATATACTTCATGGAATGGATGAATAATTAAAAATTTATCCCTCGGTTAACAAGTAAGGTCAACATAGCGTTTCAAACATAATTATTGCACATAACAGAAAATTGCATAAATGAAAAACAGTTAGATGAATAAATAATAGCCACTTAATTATGCAATTTTATTATTATTTTTTTAATTATTGGCTGAAACTTCATACAATTATGTCTCGTTCAATGAAAAAATGTTTCTTGTTTAATTTAACACTTAGAAATTTTTATTCAACAGTGTGTAAAACAATTACGTACAAACTTTCTTAACAAAATTACAAATTAAAGTAAAAAATTTTGGTAGAAATCCATAATTACAAATACAGTAGTAAAATTTTTCCCTCTCAAAATTATTCGTTATCAATATAATTTGTTGTCTGTTTGTAAACAATATGTTTAACAGTAAAAAATATGTGTATTTTATTACCCTTTTAATTCGTACTTCTTGATTACCCATAAAACATAATTTATGAACCGTAAAAGTACTTAATAATGATATTTATTTAATAATCGATGTTTTCATTATCATTCTATATAAAGTTCTTTAAAAACAAATTAGCAACATTTGCAATTAACTGTCTCGTACAATAATCTTCATTTTTTTTATCATTTTACTTTAACCAGATGTTCGTTTCTCATTTAATAATTACATCCTAACTGTGAACGTGTAGAGTTTCTAATGAAATCTACTTATTTACTTTCATCTTTTTATATAAATATGGAAATACTTTTATAAATGAACTGAATTACAACATTCATTAAATTTATAATATTTAAGAAAATAGATGCATATAAATTATATTTAATGTGCTGTATATAGTAGCACAAGATAATAACACCTGTTGTACTTGAAGACTACAAGCTTGGCTAATTTTATTACATCATAAGTGTATTTATACATACGAAGAATACGTATTAGTAATATAAACGTAGGTAAGTAGATGTATATTAATTAATTAGACATGGCCTTTAAAACAATTAACGATAAAGTGTACGATTGCAAAATTTCGTTCAACAGTAATTGAAAATAACATGTTTTTTGGAAACCAAAAGAAATATGTTAAAGTAAGAACTGTTTTTTTTGTAACCACATATTTAACGCCTTATAAGCACAAGAAGAAAGCAATTTTCTTTAAAATGTAATAAGTTATATTATAGTTGGCCAACCGCAAAAATTCTGAATGATATTTTAAATAGTTGAGTGACTATAAAAATTTATTAAAACAACCTACAACTTACTTACCCAGTTTAAAAATTGTTTATTTTATTTAGGCCGTACAACATTTGAATAAATATGAAAAAATTTGTAAAATTACTGAATACAAAGAAAGTTTACACTGTGTACGAGACATGCATGTGTATTATATACAAATTAAACTAACAAAAATTTAAAGATGTTTCTAATTTCTTTATACAAAACACTATACACTCAATAATCATTTTGTAATTAGTTATTGTAATGGTTTGGTAGCGTTATTTCTGTGTTTACAGTTAAATGGAAAGTTGTATAACAACATCCAAACGGAAAAATAAATCTTATAAAGGTCTTGAGTAAATAAATAATTCCATATTACTAGCATATGATGAATGTCGTAGTCATAAAATGGATATTTCCTATATTCTAAAAGTTTTTCCGATAATAAAATGTTAATGAATTAAATTCCTAATGTTTTCAAATAAATGAGCCTTTTACATTTCTATATAAAACTTATCATTGTGATTAGAAAGCAAAAACGAACAAAATACACTCATATAACATATAGAATATTCTGATATAACATTTTCATGTTGCTGGTATTAATAAATAATTCATAAATGTAGTATTTTATTGACGGTGAAAATATTTTTTTATATAAAAACAAGGAAAACGTTCAATTATTATTGAAATTAATTAGGAAGTTTTTATTAAAAAATGCAAATCGATAGTTTCTTTCCATGAACGACAAAAGAATGTAATATTTTAAAAAGGATTTTTCAAATCATGAGAAACATGTTTAAATTATAATTTTTCCTGGAGTAACGTACGACTTTATTATACTTACAAGAAAGTCTATTATCAAGAGTAGGATTCTCCCAATCCTCTTCCCGAGGCGTCCATTCTCGCCGTTTTACAGATTCAGGTCTGAAACTGGCACTGTCTGAAGTTTCAGCTAGTCGTCCACTTGCTGTAATAAGACAGAGAAAAAATTGAGTGAAAAACTAAAACGTCTGCAATACAAACTAACGAGGAAACTGTTCCAAATTGTTCATTTTGTCATCAATAACCGGAAAATAATGTATAAAATAATGGAAAACAATATTGTCTGACAAAATGTTAAGTTTAAGTGATAATTTATAAAAATTCCACTAAACAGAAACGAAATCTAATGAATGTTCTCTTTATACGATCGTTAAATGGTTGTTCAGTTAAAATATCACGTATATTCAGACGACTGGATCAATTTTATCATCTCAGCTCTTGTATAATTATCTCATCTTATTCACTTGCAGAACTTCTAATTCTCTTTGACTAGACGAGATACAATTAAAATTTTAAGAATTTCGCATTTACCTTTGATACATGTACTTCATTTTCATTTAACATTACGTAAATTGAAGTAAGAAAGAAGTCTATTCACATTCAACATACATTCTTGTGTTTATTTAAGAACTGGTGTTCTGTTTACAAGGATTTAACAATATAACCACCCCTCATAACCGAGAAATGCTTGTTGTTTTATGCTTGTTGTTTACAGAAATCCTTCAATAATGAATTAAAAATGTACATCTGTGCAAATTTTCCTCTTCTAAAAAATTCCTAAATACATTAAAAAGCTTTTTCTGTTTATAATTTATTCACAATTTCAAATTTGTTTTTAATTGACGGCCGAAATAATTCCCAACCGCGGTTCGAGGAATCAAAGGCCCGTTATCAGCCGCAAAGAACCCGAAAAACAACAGGAACTATAGATAATATGAATGGAAATAACCCGTATTATCAATTTTCATTGTAAAACCCGGACTTCCACGCCATGCTTACGTTTTTTCTGACGAGCAGCCAACCATTCATCCAATGTCGCAGTAATATTGTTATTGTCACCAGATTTACCATCATGCGAATATCGTAATGCACGTCTACGTTCTTTGCTTGTAAGCATGCATTCTTCTAATAATTCGAACCAGTCTTCCAAGCCATCAGCGGCCCGTAAATAAATTTTACCATCACGTCCCAATACCAAAGCCACAGTACTATATGTTTTCTTGTTCTCCCATTCGATGCGGTCCACATCGACTAATTTCACTTTGAAAAGAAATTGGCCCATTTCGGATATACGATCTGCACCGGATGCTCTTCGAAAACAATGCAAATAGTCACGTGTCAATATGAAGTATCGTTCCTTCCAGCGGCTGAAGAGTTTGTCGCGTTGTTGCCACAGAAGGCCCCTTTTGATGGCATGTGCTGATTCCTTTCCAAAACTGGTGGATAGGAGTGACTGTAAAAAGACAAAATCAAATTTAAATTTCCACCAATTGGAATGTTTTATGATAAATTTATGGTGCCAAAAAGCAATTTTCGAAAAATGTATGAACAAATTGATATTCCATAAAAATTTTATCAGTTCTTTATGATGTTTGAAAATGCTCTTAATATATTAAACTAGTTTTCATATCGGCCATTAAAAGACCATAAAAATACATGTAGATATGATGCTTTATAGATAAATAAATATTTATTCCCCAGTTTTTACAAAGACTATATAAATGTGTAATATTTAGATACAAAATTAAGCAAATAGAAACAGATTTTTAAAATGTACATAAAGTTGTTGAAATGTAATACAATTTACAACATCTATTGTCTGTAGAAAGTTTTATCCAAGTTGTATATTTTAGTTAATTATTTATTAAAACTTGAACGTATGTGTCCAGAAACATAAACTTAAAGTTCGTATAAATATATTTTCTCTTTTTCGTTGCTTGTTCTTGTTTCATATAGTGAATTTTTCAAGAATTGTGCTCTATTATGGATAATTTGACCATGGAGGTGTAGTTTTTCTAGCGGTCAGTGCACCGGAAGATACTTTAACCAATATCTTTCCGTTGTTACAAATAATAATATTAATCGTATATGCTTTTCACTTGCGTGAAGATAATTATTATTATTTCTATGCGAATTGTTGCGTTTTGTTACATTTATTTTCTAGTTAATATATGCTTACAATGGACAGAAAACAGAATAATATGTAATTTTTTCTTGAACAAAAAAAAACCATAGAAAATCATGGAAATCAATTTATCACTGCACTTTTTACATAATTTGTATTTAAATAAACATTCTCGTTATTTCAACATTCTATTTCTGTTTTATCTGTTCGTATTTTTATATAGTGAACAAAAAAAAATAGTTTGTTTTTAAGATAAAAATTGTGTGTTTAGTAGCATAAGTCAAATGCCACAATTTCCTTCCGGTTCGGCGAATGTCCTTTGTATGCTAGTTGACAAGTAGAACGATAGCCTATTTGACAAAGTATGTATGAACCTATCAGCTAATTGTTTATAATAAATTATCAATAAAACTTGTTAAACAGAATACTTAATTACTGTATAACATAAATAACTTTGAACAATACAAAGGCAATCATTTAAAATTCAAAGAAAAAAAAATGAGAAGATTTTACGCAAGTGGAAAATATATACTCATATATTTAATTGCTTCCGTAGTTTATAAACAGTAGGAATTTCTTATCAAAGTGTTTTGTTTATGTATACGTACATTGTTTGCATAATGATAAAGTTGCACTATTCAAAGTTGCAGGAAACTACATATTTTTGAATATTATTAAGCTATACATGTGTAGTAATATAGTGTATGTGTACTATATTATTTTTATAATAGTGTCCTATAGACTGCAATAGTAATATAAAATGTAAATAAACGACATTTGTTGCACTATGTCTCGTTTTTTTATTGGAACATTACAAAGAATGCAATTTTCTGTCCAATGCAACGTTCACAATGATAGAACAGCACATATTTTCCAGTGAAGTGAGTTTATATATGGTAACCACCTAATATAAAGTTGTAAAAGATGATATGAACTTGGCCCAGCCATTATATTAACTTTAATATCTTTTGTCTAGCTGTGAACATAATAATATTTTCTGGCAGAAATTTATTATTGCGGTCGCCAATTTAACTTTAAAACAAATATTGATTTAAATTGTACAATGATAATGTATAATAAAAACGTAGGCACATAATAAATTTTAATCCAACAAATAATAATTTTAGATTAATTATTATATGCTCGTGCATGTTATTATAAGCAAAAATTTATTTTTAAACTCAATAATCAATTTGCTAAAAATGAAATCATCGAATTGTCTGTCTGTGTGACGTTCAGAGTTTTGTTATTAATATTATTAGAAAAAAAATGTGGAAAATATGTAATGTTAAGGTTCATTGGAATAACATCATTGAGGCAAAATAAACAACTGATTAATGTACGAGTTAATGTATAAGCAACTTTATTGATAACAATAGATTTTTATTTCTAAAAATATACCCTTGCATATAAGAAATTCTGTATTATAATATTTTACAGCTGGTATTTGTCCATTAGATGAATAGGATGATAATCCTTTCAATAGATTTCAATTAAATTTCTCTATATAAGTGTTTTCCTTTGAAATTGTTCAAGTATACTAACCTTTCGGCAACTATTCTTGCTTTATTGCAGCTTTTCTACTATACTATTTACATAATCTTCACTTCAAGGGATAATACTCTGCAATACTCCAACTAACTACTATTTATATGAAGAAAATATTCTGGCATTAGATCGATAAGATTTCTAATCATCAAGATTTCGATGTAAACAACTATCCGAAATTAAATTTCGTTGAATAATTTCCAACACATATACACACTATATATATATTTTATGTAACAAAAATAAAACATTCAAAGCCAGAAGTGGAGGCATACGGTTTTTCCTGTTTAAAATGTGATTTTCTAAATAAAATTTACATACAGTCATGAAAATGTTCAGATAATAAAAAATTTAAATATTCTAGTTCACACTCTATAGTAATATAAAAATAATAAACTTTTATTAATAAAATGTATAAATATACGAATCTACAATTATATTAGTCATAACTTCCTATTCTAATTTTGTATACTACTTGTCTATAGGCGTAGCTTGTGTCATCATTTAGCATATAGTCATTCATAATAGTAGTATTAGGATATATTTTGCGAGGGTGTATTATACGCATACACATATTTTTAAAGTGTCCAAACGTGGGTGTCATATACCGGTAGTGTCACACCGTGGACCGGAAATGCTTGACTAAGGACGAGTTGAAAATATAGACAACGTATAATAGCTAATAATACAAAGTTGCCATCTTTAATTAAAATGCATCACAGGTCCTATAATGCTTCCGCCACACTATATGACAAACAATTTGATGAATCGATGACAGTCAGAAGCTATTAATAAACATTATAAAGTCCATATTGGTAAAGCAATGTATGAAACAGAAGATTTTGTTTATGTAATAATTCTTGGCTTGAAAAAACGTGATCATCGATTGAAGAGATTAAAATATTTTCTTCGGTATTATAACGAATTATTCAAGAGTTTTAAAACAAAACATTGATTTCAATTGAAAAATGGTATTAAAAAGTTTTACAACAAAATAATACAGTTTTAAATCCATGCTTACGTTAAATATTAAAGTTCATTCGTTTAATAATAAGGATTTGAAAATTATTTCAAAATTCGTAACAGGAATATTGCATGTTTTAGTCAACAAAACACACACACACAAAACCACACTTTTCCATTAGCGATTTTTATCTATTTAAGTATTTGTGGCTATTTAATCAATTTTTATTCGATTAATCACAATTTGTACAATTATAATGTTAAAATTCTTTTAAAATGACATGATTTTTATCGTATGTTATTTTTTTAAATAAATGTCAGTATACAAATAGAGAATAAAATGAGTCACAAAATTAAATACGAGTATATGTATACTTAGTGACAATATAGCCATTTAACACTTGTGATCTCGTCTTTATTAAAATTACACATAAATTTAATGACATTTTACTAATACATGTTACATATTCTGTGTGATATATCTAATATACATATGTCTATATATATCTAATAGCTTTTCATCCTCAGCTACCACACCCGCAGAATTTCATGAATACATTCAGAACATGTTATTGCAATTTAGTTTTTCATTATGCATTTATGATGCTGAATGTATGTAATTTCCACTATATAGACAACAATACTAGAAACATTAATAATCACGCAAAAAAATGGAACGAATCTACAATTGTGATTACTGACAAACATATAATCTCACCAATGGTGTTTAATGATATGTGTGGATTATGAAAATAATGAAAATTTGCACATAAGGGCACAAATGTGTGTGCTAAATAAAAAAGTAGATTACATTTGCATGCATAATGCAGCAATATTAATAAGTACATATTAAATATACATTTAAATAAATAGAATATTAGAGATTGCAGTTTTAGATAATATTCATGTTGTGAAGTGCATAAAAATGTTCAATATTTGAAATTCCGCGAAGTGATGATCAAAAATGGATTTGTTAGACGAAAGTGACTAATTCTACCTTGCGGCACTATATTTGCGACATAACAAACAAACAATAATTTATTCAGAAGTTTTTTATACAAGTATAAGTCATATTTCGAGTCATATTCCATGTATATGTTAATATTTGTACGTATGTTATGATGTCAGATATACAATTTACTGAATTGGCCAGCTCATTGACCCGATTTAAATGCTATATAGTTAAATTTACCAAAAACAATTAAATTTGTAATAACAAATTTTATCAGATAATTAACTATGATTTATTTTTTATTAAATATACACATATCATATTGTAATAATGTACGGTTTTACTGGAAAATATTTAATTTGAAATTAATCATAACAAAAGTCTGTCTAGATTTATTTATATAAATAAAAAGTTTATCATTTTCGCTGAGTTTATATATATTTTTTTTTTGAAAAAAAATCAGGTGATATTATTTTTAATTATCTGTTATTAAGTTTATAAATATATAGTGCAAATAAGCGAAGAAAGTTTACAATTAATTAATGCTAACAAACCAGTCAATTATTATCAATTATTATTTATTATTATTACTTGCATGTACAAACATAAAATTAATATGTCTCCGGGCACAAGTGTAAAAAATAAACGCAAATCTGTATTGTGTTATTAGTGTTATTTGTTTAAGAGAAAAGCATGCAAATTTATTCCTAGTTTCAGTAATAATTCAGACATGCTAAATAGTCTTGTTTCAACACAAATGTAAACAGTTCTCATGGTTCTATTTTTTCGTCAAACAACATTTATTTATCAATAAATATACTATTTTATGTTTAATTTTATATAACTCATTTAAATTATAATTAGAAAGAGACATAATTTCTTGATAATGAAGAAATATAGTTTTTTGTTTCGATTTCAATATGTGTAATTGTAAAATTCTTCTGCAACCATTTGCAATAAATATCTGTTAAAATTAGCTTAAATTGTGTTAATGGGCCAAATCCCCCCTAATAAAGACAATATAAAATATAAAGTCTATTTTTATGGAACGATAAAAATTTTATTCAGATGAACAGAAAACCATTATAAAGCACATAACTTCCGGAATGAACTTGTTTCACATCTAAACAACGTTTTTCTATACAACATTGTTTAGATTCACACAAATTTTAGTTTAAAAATGGAATAAAGACCTAATTTACGTAAAATTTTTCATGTTTGTTTAACTTATCTGGCATAAGTTATTATATGAAAGTTTTATCAAGTTTTTTTTCACTCTATAATAAATTATAATCAATGTTTTAAAAATAATCCACATGTTCATTAGTTAAAATAGTAAATTCCGATAACATGGTGTACAGTTATTAAATTTCATAAGAAATAATCAAAAAAATTATTGACTATTGATAAAAGCAGTATTGAAGAATAATTTATTCGGATAAATGTTTGCTAGCAATTTAATATAGGTTGTATCATAATGGGTCGATCTAATAAATTGGACAAAAAATATAAAAGAATGAAAAAACTCTATAGTTTTCTATAAATGGAAATGCAAGTCAGATGGATGGCGAGCTAATAATGGTACATATTTCATCATTAAAATGTTTCTACAAAGAATAACTTATTAAAACTTTTACAGATATATAAATTACATTTCAGTTAATATACAGTTTTCATTTCAATTAAATATTGAAAGGAAGCTTGAAGGGTTGCTTCTTGAATTTCAATTTATTTTTATATAAGAAAAAATACACAATTCATTCTGTTTTAATTAACCATAAATCGTTATAGGGTGCATTTCTTTTACACTATTTGCAAAAGCCACTGGATAAAAGATTTACATTTGTAGAAAATTTTTCATAATCCTTCCATATAACTTTCAAACTCATTAACATTTATTATCATATAAATATTTATCGTTTTTGTGGAAGTTGTACAGGTATATATATTTATAAACTTTTCTATCGAACCTGTCATTCTTTCAAAAAGTATATTATATATACGAACAATTTGAGAGATACATTAAATTTTCAACAACCATTAGCATGAAAACAACCCTTTTCAAACTTTATACAGCAGGTTGAATGTACTACATATATGTTTATTGTAAACGTATGTAGACAAGAGAGCACGTATAGAAAATGCACATATATCCCAAAAGAGTCCGATAAAAAACGTATAATAATCTTATCTGTTTGGCGAACATTTCAAATACTGGAGATGCAGTTGAAATAAAAATATATAATCATTATTTATTTATACCAAACGAACGAAAATCGTTTTATGATTCACATTGAATACACTTTGTAAATAAAGTTCAATTGAAAAGTCCTTCATGACGACTTACAGACATTATTATTTTTCCAAAAAGTTTAATTACTTAAGTTCAGTTTTACTACAAAAAAGTTAATAAAAAGTAATTAAAAAATTCAATTAAATAAACAAGCTCGCATTGCTATTTGCCATTTTCTGTCTGTTTTTCATCCTATATGTAATGAATAATGTAAAAGCGTGTGAATTAAACTGATTGATTTAATATTAGAATTTAGAACTTGTATTAGGAATTAGAATGACCTGCAATTGATGTAACAAAATTCAATTAATCTGTTTTCATTAAATTTACACTGTTTAGTGGTAATATGCTATACAAAAATTCTTGTAAAAAAAGTGTTCAATCGATATTTTACTTAATTTTTTAATTTACATGAATGAGGTCACTTTATAATATAGTTCTTGGTTAAAAATGGAACGAAAAATGAACCAATGCCAAATGTGTGTGTAAAAGACAAGGTTTTAACAATTATCGTGAAAAAAATTAACTGTTTTACTCTAAACAGTTATTTTCTTTTGATAATTATAGTCGTCCCAAAGATAAAATAAAATTATGGCCTTTGCTGATAGTTAACTCCAATAATCCTAATAATATAACAATAGACCATTTATTGAGGTACCCGTACTGCTGTCCCTTACTTTTGTACCTGGACCCATAGTTGCACAGGCCCGTATTTGCAATAATAAGACATCGATAGAATCGAATCATTCTCTATGAATGTTATATTTTTAATTTAATATATTTATAATACATACAATTAAACATTGTGAAAAATTAAAACAAGGTGTATTCATATAATATCTCTATTACACCTAATAATAGCATTAGATGGAAAAGTAAATTCATGACAAATAAATATAATATTCATACTACGGACCTGGCAATTTAAATAGTACTACTTTATTGCAGGGGGCTGGAAAACCGATTAGGCTTCTTAAAGAGTCAAAGTTGTAATTTTATTTTATCTTTGGGACGACTATACCAAGATTTATAACCAACTATATTAAATAAAAGATAGTAATCAGTTGTTACGCGAAATAAATTTTTATTTAAAATGTTGTGCTTTCTAGAAACAAGTTTTGTGTGTGTGATTCACCGTAAAATTGCATTGTAACAACCTGTCTAATCAAGTTACAATTGAATGAAAGTGCAACTAACTGTCCGTCTTTACTTTTAAACTTCTTAATGACTGTTAGGTGGGTTCGATTAAAAAAATGAATGCGAATATAATATGTGTAGCAGAAAAAAAAACATTGCCATATACACCAATAAC